>JAQIUQ010000827.1:0-228541 GCA_030378365.1 Hybognathus amarus | reverse complement strand
ATGCTACTAGTACTTATTTTTAGATACTAGTATCTATTCCATTAAGTACTAGTACTTATTCATTAGCTACTAGTGCTTATTCTTTTAGATACTAGTGCCTTTTCTTTAGATACTAGTGTTTATTCTTTTAGGTACTAGTACCTTTTTAAAGATACTAGTACTTATTCATTAGAAACTAGTCCTTATTTATTAGATACTAGTACTTATTCATTAGATGCTAGTCCTTATTCAATTACATACCAATGCTTATTAATTAGTTACTAGTACTTATTCATTTAGATACTAGTACCTATTAAATAGATACTAGTACTTATTCATTAGACACTAGTACTTATTTCCAATGGTGACTAGTAACTATTCTTTTGTTACTAGTCACATTTTTTCCATTGACTTCTATGGTGATCTGTCATTCAGATATCAACTATTCAGTTCTGACTAGTATGTTAGTATGTATTCCAATTGTGGAATACATACTAGTATGTATTCCAAAGCAGGGGTTACGTTTTTGCACGTCGTGCAGAATAACCCTAAAGGCACCAAGGTGGCGGTGCCACCGGCTTTATATATATATATATATATATATATATATATATATATATATATATATAAAGTATAGCTGCGAGCAGCGATGGAGGGCCAAAGCCGGCGGTACCGCCATCCCGGTGCCTTTAGGCACCGGGGTTGCGGTGCCACCGGCTTGGGCCCGGCGATCGCTGCTCGCAGCTATACTTTATTAGGGCCCAAGCCCTGAAAGGGCGCAGAGCCCTATTGTTTTCCTTCCGATTATTTTTTTTTTTTTTTTTTTTTTTTTTTTTTTCTTTTTCTAGCGACTCTCGGGCACTTTTGGGGCCCTTAACATGTTCGAAAACTCTTGAAACTTTGCACACGGGTCAGAACCCGCGGCCATCAGAGCCGGGCTGAAGCTGGTACCCGGGCGTGGCAGGGCGGCTCGTCAGCGCCCCCTGGAATGGGGTCCGAACACCTGGTCCATAACTCAAACACACTTGCATGTAATAATATGAAACTCGGTACACATGTCGATAGCAGAATTTCATCTATACCTCGTGTTCTTACTTTTACCCCAGCCCAACAGGAAGTCGGCTATTGAGGTTTTTTTGTAAAACACACGCAATGAACTTTTAAATACTCCTCCTAGAGCTCTGATCCAAATTCGACGAAACTCGGTCAGCGTGAAGTCAAGACATTGAGGATGAAAGTTTGTGTGGGGATTTTTGATATCTCGAACGGTTTGGCCGTCGCGGAGGAAACGAAACTATGGCGAGAAACGTGAAACAGGAAGTGTGTCATAACTTCAGCATACATTAACTGATCTGGATGAAACTTCAGCAGTGCGTTCGCTGTAAGAGGACGATCACATGGATGTGACTATTGTGAGTCAAAGTTATAGCGCCACCAACTGGCAGCAGGAAGTGTGTCACTTTCAAAATGCTTTGAAATCACCCTCTTATTTTTACCCGATTTGCTTCAAACTTCATCTGTATAATGTAAATACACGGCAGATGAAGACCTATGAATGGATTCTTGATATCTTTGAAACTGTTGCCGTGGCGACGCATCAAACTTTACCATTCTTTTAGGATGCATTCTTTTAGGGATTCGAACATTTGTCCATAAATCAAACACACGTGCATGGATTAATATGAAACTCGGTACACTCATAGATCACATCAGGCCAAACAACTTTCGTGCTCTAAGTTTTACGACAGTTCGAACGGAAGTCGGGAATTATGTTTTTTTTTTTTAGATAAATGTCCTAGAAAAACATCAAATTACAACCCATGCTGTTACCAATCACCACCAAACTCGGTGTGCATGAAGTCAAGACATTGAGGATGCTAAATTCCGGACGGATTTGTGATATCTCGAACGGTTTGGCCGTGGCGAATTTTTTTGACTAAAAAAGGACACATAAAGTGTGTTATAACTTGGTTAGTTTTACTGACAGTTACAAAACTTGCCGTGTATATTGTTCTATTCAAGCCAAACAACTTTCTAATTAACAATAATAAGCTCAAACCCACAGAAAGTCAGATATTGTAGTTTGAATATGATCATGCTCTTTCTGAGCCTGAGTCTTTCTTTGAGTCTCTTGACACACAGTCTGTGTGTGTGTGTGTGTGTAGGGGGAGGGGGCTTAATCATTTCACTGTGTGTCTGGCCTGCTAAAGTAAATACATTTCTTAAGCCTGGTATTTTTTAAATAAGTTTTTATTTTTATTTTTTTATAAGTAAAGGCATATAACCTGTTTAATTGTAGTGCATTGACAATAGTTTTATATAATTAGTGTATTAATTAAATTAACTTGGTCCATAAATCAAAAAGGAAGTGTGTTAAAACTTCTGCATACATTAACTGATCTTGATGAAACTTCAGCAGTGTGTTCGTTGTAAGAGGCCGATCACATGGATGTGACTATTGTGAGTCAAATATATAGCGCCACCAACTGGAAGCAGAAAGTGTTTCACTTTCAAAATGCTTTGAAATCACACTCTTACTTTTACCCGATTTGCTTCAAACTTCATCTGTATAATGTAAACACACGCCAGATGAAGAGCTGTGAAAGCATTATTCAATATCTAAGATAATGTTGCCATAGCAACGCATCAAACTTTAACATTCCTTTTTTTTGATGATTTTGAGTCTCTTAGCGGCTTTTGGGGCCCTTAATGGGTTTGAAAACTCTTGAAACTTTGCACACAGGTCAGATCCCACAGCCATCAGAGCCGGGAAGATGGTACCCGGGTGTGGCAAGGGGGCTGAGACAGCGCCCCCTGGAACGGGGTCCAAAACTTGGTCCATAAATCAAACACGCTTGCATGTAATAATATGAAACTCAGTACACATGTTGATCTCATCGTTTCATATATTCATATATTCTCCTCAAGCCGGACAACTTTCTAATTTACACTCATGAGCTAGGACCCACAGAAAGTCAGATATTTTGGTTTGAAAATGTTGAGTGTCTCTCTGAGCCTACACTTCTGTATGGCAAGCCCTTTTAACATTTAAAAGCTAAGTTTGACTATTCGTAATTAACATTGTAGATATCAACAACGTCTTTCTAGTCGTAATTACATTTTGGATAGTTTGTATTATCATTTAAGATATCTGTAACGTAATTGTGACTAGTCGAAACGACAGATAGAGTATGGCAAGCCGTTTTAACATTTAATCATTTTAACCTACTAGTCTCTATTTTCATGCTACTAGTACTTATTTTTTAGATACTAGTATCTATTCCATTAAGTACTAGTACTTATTCATTAGCTACTAGTGCTTATTCTTTAGATACTAGTGCCTTTTCTTTAGATACTAGTGTTTATTCTTTAGGTACTAGTACCTTTTTAAAGATACTAGTACTTATTCATTAGACACTAGTCCTTATTTATTAGATACTAGTACTTATTCATTAGATGCTAGTCCTTATTCATTACATACCAATGCTTATTAATTAGTTACTAGTACTTATTCATTAGATGCTAGTACCTATTAAATAGATACTAGTACTTATTCATTAGACACTAGTACTTATTTCAATGGTGACTAGTAACTATTCTTTTGTTACTAGTCACATTTTTTCCAGTGACTTCTATGGTGATCTGTCATTCAGATATCAACTATTCAGTTCTGACTAGTATGTTAGTATGTATTCCAATTGTGGAATACATACTAGTATGTATTCCAAAGCAGGGGTTACGTTTTTGCACGTCGTGCAGAATAACCCTAAAGGCACCAAGGTGGCGGTGCCACCGGCTTTATATATATATATATATATATATATATATATAAATATAAGCTGCGAGCAGCGATGGAGGGCCAAAGCCGGCGGTCCCGCCATCCCGGTGCCTTTAGGCACAGGGGTTGCGGTGCCACCGGCTTGGGCCCACGCAATCGCTGCTCGCAGCTATATTTATATATATATATATTTATTATTATTAGGGCCCAAGCCCTGAAAGGGCGCAGAGCCCTATTGTTTTCCTTCCGATTATTTTTTTTTTTTTATTTTTTTTTTTTTTTTTTTTTTTTTTTTTTTTTTTCTCAGCGACTATTCGGGCACTTTTGGGGCCCTTAACATGCTCGAAAACTCTTGAAACTTTGCACACGGGTCAGAACCCGGCCATCAGAGCCGGGCTGAAGCTGGTACCCGGGCGTGGCAGGGCGGCTCGTCAGCGCCCCCTGGAATGGGGTCCGAACACCTGGTCCATAACTCAAACACACTTGCATGTAATAATATGAAACTCGGTACACATGTCGATAGCAGAATTTCATCTATACCTCGCGTTCTTGCTTTTTACCCCAGCCCAACAGGAAGTCGGCTATTGAGGTTTTTTTGTAAAACACACGCAATGAACTTTTAAATACTCCTCCTAGAGCTCTGATCCAAATTCGACGAAACTCGGTCAGCTAGAAGTCAAGACATTGAGGATGAAAGTTTGTGTGGGGATTTTTGATATCTCGAACGGTTTGGCCGTCGCGAGGAAACGAAACTATGGCGAGAAACGTGAAACAGGAAGTGTGTCATAACTTCAGCATACATTAACTGATCTGGATGAAACTTCAGCAGTGCGTTCGCTGTAAGAGGACGATCACATGGATGTGACTATTGTGAGTCAAAGTTATAGCGCCACCAACTGGCAGCAGGAAGTGTGTCACTTTCAAAATGCTTTGAAATCACCCTCTTATTTTTACCCGATTTGCTTCAAACTTCATCTGTATAATGTACATACACGGCAGATGAAGACCTATGAATGGATTCTTGATATCTTTGAAACTGTTGCCGTGGCGACGCATCAAACTTTACCATTCTTTTAGGATGCATTCTTTTAGGGATTCGAACATTTGTCCATAAATCAAACACACGTGCATGGATTAATATGAAACTCGGTACACTCATAGATCACATCAGGCCAAACAACTTTCGTGCTCTAAGTTTTACGACAGTTCGAACGGAAGTCGGGAATTATGTTTTTTTTTTTTAAATAATTGTCCTAGAAAAACATCAAATTACAACCCATGCTGTTACCAATCACCACCAAACTCGGTGTGCATGAAGTCAAGACATTGAGGATGCTATATTCCGGACGGATTTTTGATATCTCGAACGGTTTGGCCGTGACGGATTTTTTGACTAAAAAAGGACACATAAAGTGTGTTATAACTTGGTTAGTTTTACTGACAGTTACAAAACTTGCCGTGTATATTGTTCTATTCAAGCCAAACAACTTTCTAATTAACAATAATAAGCTCAAACCCACAGAAAGTCAGATATTGTAGTTTGAATATGATCATGCTCTTTCTGAGCCTAGGCCTGTCACACAGTCTGTGTGTGTGTGTGATTGAGTCTTTTGACACACAGTCTCTGTGTGTGTGTGTAGGGGGAGGGGGCTTAATAATTTCACTGTGTGTCTGGCCTGCTAAAGTAAATACATTTCTTAAGCCTGGTATTTTTTAAATAAGTTTTTGTTTTTATTTTTATAAGTAAAGACATATAACCTGTTTAATTGTAGTGCATTGACAATAGTTTTATATAATTAGTGTATTAATTAAATTAACTTGGTCCATAAATCAAAAAGGAAGTGTGTTAAAACTTCTGCATACATTAACTGATCTTGATGAAACTTCAGCAGTGTGTTCGTTGTAAGAGGCCGATCACATGGATGTGACTATTGTGAGTCAAATATATAGCGCCACCAACTGGCAGCAGAAAGTGTTTCACTTGCAAAATGCTTTGAAATCACACTCTTACTTTTACCCGATTTGCTTCAAACTTCATCTGTATAATGTAAACACACGCCAGATGAAGAGCTGTGAAAGCATTATTCAATATCTAAGATAATGTTGCCATAGCAACGCATCAAACTTTAACATTCCTTTTTTTTGATGATTTTGAGTCTCTTCAGCGGCTTTTGGGGCGGGCTGAAGCTGGTACCCGGGCGTGGCAGGGCGGCTCGTCAGCGCCCCCTGGAATGGGGTCCGAACACCTGGTCCATAACTCAAACACACTTGCATGTAATAATATGAAACTCGGTACACATGTCGATAGCAGAATTTCATCTATACCTCGCGTTCTTGCTCTTTACCCCAGCCCAACAGGAAGTCGGCTATTGAGGGTTTTTTTGTAAAACACACGCAATGAACTTTTAAATACTCCTCCTAGAGCTCTGATCCAAATTCGACGAAACTCGGTCAGCTAGAAGTCAAGACATTGAGGATGAAAGTTTGTGTGGGGATTTTTGATATCTCGAACGGTTTGGCCGTGAGCGAGGAAACGAAACTATGGCGAGAAACGTGAAACAGGAAGTGTGTCATAACTTCAGCATACATTAACTGATCTGGATGAAACTTCAGCAGTGCGTTCGCTGTAAGAGGACGATCACATGGATGTGACTATTGTGAGTCAAAGTTATAGCTGCCACCAACTGGCAGCAGGAAGTGTGTCACTTTCAAAATGCTTTGAAATCACCCTCTTATTTTTACCCGATTTGCTTCAAACTTCATCTGTATAATGTACATACACGGCAGATGAAGACCTATGAATGGATTCTTGATATCTTTGAAACTGTTGCCGTGGCGACGCATCAAACTTTACCATTCTTTTAGGATGCATTCTTTTAGGGTTTCGAACATTTGTCCATAAATCAAACACACGTGCATGGATTAATATGAAACTCGGTACACTCATAGATCACATCAGGCCAAACAACTTTCGTGCTCTAAGTTTTACGACAGTTCAAACGGAAGTCGGGAATTATGTTTTTTTTTTTTTTAAATAATTGTCCTAGAAAAACATCAAATTACAACCCATGCTGTTACCAATCACCACCAAACTCGGTGTGCATGAAGTCGAGACATTGAGGATGCTATATTCCGGACGGATTTTTGATATCTCTAACGGTTTGGCCGTGGCGGATTTTTTTGACTAAAAAAAGGACACATAAAGTGTGTTATAACTTGGTTAGTTTTACTGACAGTTACAAAACTTGCCGTGTATATTGTTCTATTCAAGCCAAACAACTTTCTAATTAACAATAATAAGCTCAAACCCACAGAAAGTCAGATATTGTAGTTTGAATATGATCATGCTCTTTCTGAGCCTAGGCCTGTCACACAGTCTGTGTGTGTGTGTGATTGAGTCTTTTGACACACAGTCTCTGTGTGTGTGTGTAGGGGAGGGGGCTTAATAATTTCACTGTGTGTCTGGCCTGCTAAAGTAAATACATTTCTTAAGCCTGGTATTTTTTAAATAAGTTTTTGTTTTTATTTTTTTTATAAGTAAAGACATATAACCTGTTTAATTGTAGTGCATTGACAATAGTTTTATATAATTAGTGTATTAATTAAATTAACTTGGTCCATAAATCAAAAAGGAAGTGTGTTAAAACTTCTGCATACATTAACTGATCTTGATGAAACTTCAGCAGTGTGTTCGTTGTAAGAGGCCGATCACATGGATGTGACTATTGTGAGTCAAATATATAGCGCCACCAACTGGCAGCAGAAAGTGTTTCACTTGCAAAATGCTTTGAAATCACACTCTTACTTTTACCCGATTTGCTTCAAACTTCATCTGTATAATGTAAACACACGCCAGATGAAGAGCTGTGAAAGCATTATTCAATATCTAAGATAATGTTGCCATAGCAACGCATCAAACTTTAACATTCCTTTTTTTTGATGATTTTGAGTCTCTTAGCGGCTTTTGGGGCCCTTAATGGGTTTGAAAACTCTTGAAACTTTGCACACAGGTCAGATCCCACAGCCATCAGAGCCGGGAAGATGGTACCCGGGTGTGGCAAGGGGGCTAGACAGCGCCCCCTGGAACGGGGTCCAAAAACTTGGTCCATAAATCAAACACGCTTGCATGTAATAATATGAAACTCAGTACACATGTTGATCTCATCGTTTCATATATTCATATATTCTCCTCAAGCCGGACAACTTTCTAATTTACACTCATGAGCTAGGACCCACAGAAAGTCAGATATTTTGGTTTGAAAATGTTGAGTGTCTCTCTGAGCCTACACTTCTGTATGGCAAGCCCTTTTAACATTTAAAAGCTAAGTTTGACTATTCGTAATTAACATTGTAGATATCAACAACGTCTTTCTAGTCGTAATTACATTTTGGATAGTTTGTATTATCATTTAAGATATCTGTAACGTAATTGTGACTAGTCGAAACGACAGATAGAGTATGGCAAGCCGTTTTAACATTTAATCATTTTAACCTACTAGTCTCTATTTTCATGCTACTAGTACTTATTTTTTAGATACTAGTATCTATTCCATTAAGTACTAGTACTTATTCATTAGCTACTAGTGCTTATTCTTTAGATACTAGTGCCTTTTCTTTAGATACTAGTGTTTATTCTTTAGGTACTAGTACCTTTTTAAAGATACTAGTACTTATTCATTAGACACTAGTCCTTATTTATTAGATACTAGTACTTATTCATTAGATGCTAGTCCTTATTCATTACATACCAATGCTTATTAATTAGTTACTAGTACTTATTCATTAGATGCTAGTACCTATTAAATAGATACTAGTACTTATTCATTAGACACTAGTACTTATTTTCAATGGTGACTAGTAACTATTCTTTTGTTACTAGTCACATTTTTTCCAGTGACTTCTATGGTGATCTGTCATTCAGATATCAACTATTCAGTTCTGACTAGTATGTTAGTATGTATTCCAATTGTGGAATACATACTAGTATGTATTCCAAAGCAGGGGTTACGTTTTTGCACGTCGTGCAGAATAACCCTAAAGGCACCAAGGTGGCGGTGCCACCGGCTTTATATATATATATATATATATATATATATATATATATATAGATAAGTATAGCTGCGAGCAGCGATGGAGAGGCCAAAGCCGGCGGTACCGCCATCCCGGTGCCTTTAGGCACCGGGGTTGCGGTGCCACCGGCTTGGGCCCGCAATCGCTGCTCGCAGCTATATTTATTTATTTTTTTTTTTTTCTAGCGACTATTCGGGCACTTTTGGGGCCCTTAACATGCTCGAAAACTCTTGAAACTTTGCACACGGGTCAGAACCCGCGGCCATCAGAGCCGGGCTGAAGCTGGTACCCGGGCGTGGCAGGGCGGCTCGTCAGCGCCCCCTGGAATGGGGTCCGAACACCTGGTCCATAACTCAAACACACTTGCATGTAATAATATGAAACTCGGTACACATGTCGATAGCAGAATTTCATCTATACCTCGCGTTCTTACTTTTTACCCCAGCCCAACAGGAAGTCGGCTATTGAGGTTTTTTTGTAAAACACACGCAATGAACTTTTAAATACTCCTCCTAGAGCTCTGATCCAAATTCGACGAAACTCGGTCAGCGTGAAGTCAAGACATTGAGGATGAAAGTTTGTGTGGGGATTTTTGATATCTCGAACGGTTTGGCCGTCGCGAGGAAACGAAACTATGGCGAGAAACGTGAAACAGGAAGTTTGTCATAACTTCAGCATACATTAACTGATCTGGATGAAACTTCAGCAGTGCGTTCGCTGTAAGAGGACGATCACATGGATGTGACTATTGTGAGTCAAAGTTATAGCGCCACCAACTGGCAGCAGGAAGTGTGTCACTTTCAAAATGCTTTGAAATCACCCTCTTATTTTTACCCGATTTGCTTCAAACTTCATCTGTATAATGTAAATACACGGCAGATGAAGACCTATGAATGGATTCTTGATATCTTTGAAACTGTTGCCGTGGCGACGCATCAAACTTTACCATTCTTTTAGGATGCATTCTTTTAGGGATTCGAACATTTGTCCATAAATCAAACACACGTGCATGGATTAATATGAAACTCGGTACACTCATAGATCACATCAGGCCAAACAACTTTCGTGCTCTAAGTTTTACGACAGTTCAAACGGAAGTCGGGAATTATGTTTTTTTTTTTTAAATAAATGTCCTAGAAAAACATCAAATTACAACCCATGCTGTTACCAATCACCACCAAACTCGGTGTGCATGAAGTCAAGACATTGAGGATGCTAAATTCCGGACGGATTTGTGATATCTCGAACGGTTTGGCCGTGGCGGATTTTTTTGACTAAAAAAGGACACATAAAGTGTGTTATAACTTGGTTAGTTTTACTGACAATTACAAAACTTGCCGTGTATATTGTTCTATTCAAGCCAAACAACTTTCTAATTAACAATAATAAGCTCAAACCCACAGAAAGTCAGATATTGTAGTTTGAATATGATCATGCTCTTTCTGAGCCTAGGCCTGTCACACAGTCTGTGTGTGTGTGTGATTTTGAGTCTCTTGACACACAGTCTCTGTGTGTGTGTGTAGGGGGAGGGGGCTTAATCATTTCACTGTGTGTCTGGCCTGCTAAAGTAAATACATTTCTTAAGCCTGGTATTTTTTAAATAAGTTTTTATTTTTATTTTTTTATAAGTAAAGGCATATAACCTGTTTAATTGTAGTGCATTGACAATAGTTTTATATAATTAGTGTATTAATTAAATTAACTTGGTCCATAAATCAAAAAAGTAAGTAAATAAATCAAAAGGAAGTGTGTTAAAACTTCTGCATACATTAACTGATCTTGATGAAACTTCAGCAGTGTGTTCGTTGTAAGAGGTCGATCACATGGATGTGAGTCAAATATATAGCGCCACCAACTGGCAGCAGAAAGTGTTTCACTTTCAAAATGCTTTGAAATCGCACTCTTACTTTTACCCGATTTGCTTCAAACTTCATGTGTATAATGTAAACACACGCCAGATGAAGAGCTGTGAAAGCATTATTCAATATCTAAGATAATGTTGCCATAGCAACGCATCAAACTTTAACATTCCTTTTTTTTGATGATTTTGAGACTCTTAGCGGCTTTTGGGGCCCTTAACGGGTTTGAAAACTCTTGAAACTTTGCACACAGGTCAGATCCCACAGCCATCAGAGCCGGGCTGAAGATGGTACCCGGGTGTGGCAAGGGGGCTAGACAGCACCCCCTGGAACGGGGTCCAAAATCTTGGTCCATAAATCAAACACGCTTGCATGTAATAATATGAAACTCAGTACACATGTTGATCTCATCGTTTCATATATTCATATATTCTCCTCAAGCCGGACAACTTTCTAATTTACACTCATGAGCTAGGACCCACAGAAAGTCAGATATTTTGGTTTGAAAATGTTGAGTGTCTCTCTGAGCCTACACTTCTGTATGGCAAGCCCTTTTAACATTTAAAAGCTAAGTTTGACTATTCGTAATTAACATTGTAGATATCAACAACGTCTTTCTAGTCGTAATTACATTTTGGATAGTTTGTATTATCATTTAAGATATCTGTAACGTAATTGTGACTAGTCGAAACGACAGATAGAGTATGGCAAGCCGTTTTAACATTTAATCATTTTAACCTACTAGTCTCTATTTTCATGCTACTAGTACTTATTTTTTAGATACTAGTATCTATTCCATTAAGTACTAGTACTTATTCATTAGCTACTAGTGCTTATTCTTTAGATACTAGTGCCTTTTCTTTAGATACTAGTGTTTATTCTTTAGGTACTAGTACCTTTTTAAAGATACTAGTACTTATTCATTAGAAACTAGTCCTTATTTATTAGATACTAGTACTTATTCATTAGATGCTAGTCCTTATTCATTACATACCAATGCTTATTAATTAGTTACTAGTACTTATTCATTAGATACTAGTACCTATTAAATAGATACTAGTACTTATTCATTAGACACTAGTACTTATTTCAATGGTGACTAGTAACTATTCTTTTGTTACTAGTCACATTTTTTCCATTGACTTCTATGGTGATCTGTCATTCAGATATCAACTATTCAGTTCTGACTAGTATGTTAGTATGTATTCCAATTGTGGAATACATACTAGTATGTATTCCAAAGCAGGGGTTACGTTTTTGCACGTCGTGCAGAATAACCCTAAAGGCACCAAGGTGGCGGTGCCACCGGCTTTATATATATATATATATATATATATATATATATATATATATATATATATATATAGCTGCGAGCAGCGATGGAGGGCCAAAGCCGGCGGTACCGCCATTCCCGGTGCCTTCAGGCACCGGGGTTGCGGTGCCACCGGCTTGGGCCCGCAATCGCTGCTCGCAGCTATATTTATTATTATTTTTATTTTTTTTTTTATTTTCTAGCAACTATTCGGGCACTTTTGGGGCCCTTAACATGCTCGAAAACTCTTGAAACTTTGCACACGGGTCAGAACCCGCGGCCATCAGAGCCGGGCTGAAGCTGGTACCCGGGCGTGGCAGGGCGGCTCGTCAGCGCCCCCTGGAATGGGGTCCGAACACCTGGTCCATAACTCAAACACACTTGCATGTAATAATATGAAACTCGGTACACATGTCGATAGCAGAATTTCATCTATACCTCGCGTTCTTACTTTTTACCCCAGCCCAACAGGAAGTCGGCTATTGAGGTTTTTTTGTAAAACACACGCAATGAACTTTTAAATACTCCTCCTAGAGCTCTGATCCAAATTCGACGAAACTCGGTCAGCGTGAAGTCAAGACATTGAGGATGAAAGTTTGTGTGGGGATTTTTGATATCTCGAACGGTTTGGCCGTGGCGAGGAAACGAAACTATGGCGAGAAACGTGAAACAGGAAGTTTGTCATAACTTCAGCATACATTAACTGATCTGGATGAAACTTCAGCAGTGCGTTCGCTGTAAGAGGACGATCACATGGATGTGACTATTGTGAGTCAAAGTTATAGCGCCACCAACTGGCAGCAGGAAGTGTGTCACTTTCAAAATGCTTTGAAATCACCCTCTTATTTTTACCCGATTTGCTTCAAACTTCATCTGTATAATGTAAATACACGGCAGATGAAGACCTATGAATGGATTCTTGATATCTTTGAAACTGTTGCCGTGGCGACCCATCAAACTTTACCATTCTTTTAGGATGCATTCTTTTAGGGATTCGAACATTTGTCCATAAATCAAACACACGTGCATGGATTAATATGAAACTCGGTACACTCATAGATCACATCAGGCCAAACAACTTTCGTGCTCTAAGTTTTACGACAGTTCAAACGGAAGTCGGGAATTATGTTTTTTTTTTTTAAATAATTGTCCTAGAAAAACATCAAATTACAACCCATGCTGTTACCAATCACCACCAAACTCGGTGTGCATGAAGTCAAGACATTGAGGATGCTAAATTCCGGACGGATTTGTGATATCTCGAACGGTTTGGCCGTGGCGGATTTTTTTGACTAAAAAAGGACACATAAAGTGTGTTATAACTTGGTTAGTTTTACTGACAATTACAAAACTTGCCGTGTATATTGTTCTATTCAAGCCAAACAACTTTCTAATTAACAATAATAAGCTCAAACCCACAGAAAGTCAGATATTGTAGTTTGAATATGATCATGCTCTTTCTGAGCCTAGGCCTGTCACACAGTCTGTGTGTGTGGGTGATTTTGAGTACTCTGGACACACAGTCTCTGTGTGTGTGTGTAGGGGGAGGGGGCTTAATCATTTCACTGTGTGTCTGGCCTGCTAAAGTAAATACATTTCTTAAGCCTGGTATTTTTTAAATAAGTTTTTATTTTTATTTTTTTATAAGTAAAGGCATATAACCTGTTTAATTGTAGTGCATTGACAATAGTTTTATATAATTAGTGTATTAATTAAATTAACTTGGTCCATAAATCAAAAAAGTAAGTAAATAAATCAAAAAGGAAGTGTGTTAAAACTTCTGCATACATTAACTGATCTTGATGAAACTTCAGCAGTGTGTTCGTTGTAAGAGGTTCGATCACATGGATGTGAGTCAAATATATAGCGCCACCAACTGGCAGCAGAAAGTGTTTCACTTTCAAAATGCTTTGAAATCGCACTCTTACTTTTACCCGATTTGCTTCAAACTTCATGTGTATAATGTAAACACACGCCAGATGAAGAGCTGTGAAAGCATTATTCAATATCTAAGATAATGTTGCCATAGCAACGCATCAAACTTTAACATTCCTTTTTTTTGATGATTTTGAGACTCTTAGCGGCTTTTGGGGCCCTTAACGGGTTTGAAAACTCTTGAAGCTTTGCACACAGGTCAGATCCCACAGCCATCAGAGCCGGGCTGAAGATGGTACCCGGGTGTGGCAAGGGGGCTAGACAGCACCCCTGGAACGGGGTCCAAAATCTTGGTCCATAAATCAAACACGCTTGCATGTAATAATATGAAACTCAGTACACATGTTGATCTCATCGTTTCATATATTCATATATTCTCCTCAAGCCGGACAACTTTCTAATTTACACTCATGAGCTAGGACCCACAGAAAGTCAGATATTTTGGTTTGAAAATGTTGAGTGTCTCTCTGAGCCTACACTTCTGTATGGCAAGCCCTTTTAACATTTAAAAGCTAAGTTTGACTATTCGTAATTAACATTGTAGATATCAACAACGTCTTTCTAGTCGTAATTACATTTTGGATAGTTTGTATTATCATTTAAGATATCTGTAACGTAATTGTGACTAGTCGAAACGACAGATAGAGTATGGCAAGCCGTTTTAACATTTAATCATTTTAACCTACTAGTCTCTATTTTCATGCTACTAGTACTTATTTTTTAGATACTAGTATCTATTCCATTAAGTACTAGTACTTATTCATTAGCTACTAGTGCTTATTCTTTAGATACTAGTGCCTTTTCTTTAGATACTAGTGTTTATTCTTTAGGTACTAGTACCTTTTTAAAGATACTAGTACTTATTCATTAGAAACTAGTCCTTATTTATTAGATACTAGTACTTATTCATTAGATGCTAGTCCTTATTCATTACATACCAATGCTTATTAATTAGTTACTAGTACTTATTCATTAGATACTAGTACCTATTAAATAGATACTAGTACTTATTCATTAGACACTAGTACTTATTTCAATGGTGACTAGTAACTATTCTTTTGTTACTAGTCACATTTTTTCCATTGACTTCTATGGTGATCTGTCATTCAGATATCAACTATTCAGTTCTGACTAGTATGTTAGTATGTATTCCAATTGTGGAATACATACTAGTATGTATTCCAAAGCAGGGGTTACGTTTTTGCACGTCGTGCAGAATAACCCTAAAGGCACCAAGGTGGCGGTGCCACCGGCTTTATATATATATATATATATATATATATATATATATATATATATATATATATATATATATATATATATATATATATATATAGCTGCGAGCAGCGATGGAGGGCCAAAGCCGGCGGTACCGCCATCCCGGTGCCTTTAGGCACCGGGGTTGCGGTGCCACCGGCTTGGGCCCGGCATCGCTGCTCGCAGCTATATTTATTTTTATTTTTTGTTAGGCAGGGCAGCAAAGGGGCTGTTCCATTCTATTGCATTGGAACAAGGATATCTGCAATCATTTCTGGTTCTGCTGCAAGATGGCTGAAAACTATGATTACTTTTTCGTGAGCAATACTCTTACTCACCTAAACATACTAGTTGAAATTTTATTTGCTAATACTTCAGCAAGAATGTGTTTTTGTTTTATAACTTGGTATTGTTCATTACTGCGTGGGAAATATTACCGAAATATAAATAAACACATGATAACAGTGAAACATCAGCGGATAAAAACAGCTAGCTAATATCACATTGTATGTTTAAATATTCTAAAATAAATCTAAAAATTATTAGGACATGTGGATCGGCCTTCTTCACCATGTCACGGGGAAAGCATGAGTGGTCACTGGATGCCTGTCAACATGGTCCCTTGGAGGAGCACAGAGACAAGGGTGCAGATAGAAGGGATCCGTGGCCCATCAGGCTTTGTCAGAAATAATTCTAAATGAACGCTGGCTCAAGGACAGAGGTGGAAAGAGTAATAAAGTATGCTACTCAAGTAAAAGTACTACTACTTCAATAAAATTTTACTTAAGTACAAGTAAAAGTACTGGTCTAAAAATCTACTCAAGTAAAAGTAAAAAGTAGCTCATTTAAAATTTACTCAAAGTAAAAGTTACTGAGTTACTTTTTTAACACCGGGGTGGAGGGAATCCCCGTGTGGGGTTGTAATGGTATGAGATTTTCACAGTATGATAACGGCTCAGAAAATACCATGGTTTACAGTATTAATCAATTATTAAATAAATTATTATCATCAGTTAAAATTATTACGAAAACAGGGTTTTTATTTGGTTGAACAAATGCTTTTAATTATAGTAAACTTGAAACCATTTGTTTGTTTTGTTTATTAAAATTTTAACAAAACATGTCTAATAAATCAAATTCGATAATTGATAATGACAACTTATTTTTAGCATTAATTATTTATTAAAATGTTTAAGAATTATATTGTCCTATGAAATGTATTTTATTCAGAAAATTAATGTTTCTTTGATTTAATACAAATATATTATCAAAAACGGTGGTAATCAAATGTAAATTTAAACTTGTGTCCTTTTATTTTTGGGGGAAGCGCTGCAAAAACAGATTTACTAAATTAAACCATGGACAAAAAAAATATTCCCTTAAATAATGAAATGTATTAATATTGTTGTTGTTATTATTATTATTTTGAGAGGTAGGCTACGTTCTTCTGTATGCCTACAATAGTAATATATTTCTGTCATAATTTCTCATAGTGAAACCCAACTTTTATTTTGACAGGTTGTAGTGAAGACCAAAAGTGAAGAAAAGTGTAAAAAAAAACAACTGCTGCGTCCGAAATCTCCCATTACTCACTATATAGTGGACTATATAGTGAGCTCGCCATTTTGTAGTGCTGTCCGAATGTATAGTGATGATTATTATACCCTATATAGTCCACTCAATGTATCCCAGAATGCATTTTGAAAAGTAGTGTACAACCGATGGTCACTTACCTAAGCCCTACATAGGCCTACCATCATGCATTGCGCTGATCGTAAAAATAAGTTATTATCACGTGTGGAGTAGCGCATTATAACAAAAACGGACAGAAATCACTTTTAGTTTTTACATTTTGGAGAAATAAGCTCAATATAATGTAATATATTTATTTAAAAAAAAATATTTTTAGCCCAGAGCAGGATCGGTACCAGCTGACAGATGACGTAATCAACGGCACCGAGAGACGATCGAGTAGTGTCCGAAAGTGGCTTCTGTTATGCTGGTGAGCTCACTATATAGTGCTCTGCTCTCTAACCCCAATATAGGGGGTAGGGAATAGTGCTTTGAGTGGAGATTTCGGACACAGCAACTGTTTTTTCTCAAATAAAATTATGAAAATGCCCATTAGGCGTTCTCTCAGAGCAGCTCTGGAAATGTTCATATTCACAAATTGTTTGCGAGACGCTGAAAACACCATTGCTGTGTCCGAAATGTCCCACTACTCACTATATAGTGGACTATATAGTGAGCTCGCCATTTTGTAGTGCTGTCCGAATGTATAGTGATGATTATTATACCCTATATAGTCCTCTCAATGTATCCCAGAATGCATTTTGAAAAGTAGTGTACAACCATGTGTACAACCGATGGTCACTAACAAAGTCCTACACCATCATGCATTGCGCGGATCGTAAAAATAAGTTATAATAATGTGTGGAGTAGTGCATTATAACAAAAACGGCCAGAAATCACTTTTAGTTTTTAAATTTTGGAGAAATAAGCTCAGTATAATGTAATGTATTTATTTTAAAAAATCTATTTAGCCCAGAGCCGACTGGGCACCAGCTGACAGATGATGTAATCAACGGCGCAGAGAGACGATCGAGTAGTGTCCTAAAGTGGTGTTTCTATTATGCTGGTGAGCTCACTATATAGTGCTCTGCTCTCTACCCCCAACATAGGGGTTAGTGCTTTGAGTGGAGATTTCAGACACAGCACATGAATGTCACGCATACTTGAGTATGTACTAAGTTAACTTAGTAGACAAAACGCGGCGCAGCTCAGCAGAACAAATAGGGTTATACATTTACATGCAGTATTTTTGTGCTTAAATATTCTCACGATTGGATTTATTGCACAGTTCTACTTTCCATGTATCTATCCATTATTTTGCATGGTTTACGTGATGCGTTAAGTGTATAATTCCACTTTCATGACTGGATTTCGGGATTCCCTCTGCATCACGTAAGTCATTCGAAGTTATAATCGGCACATACCTTTATCTGCAGGAGGGGTAGTGTCCTATATCCTCCTTTTGCAGCCACTTTGCGTCCACATTTTTAGCAAACAAATCCTCGAGGACATAATTCGTTTCATAAGAATTCGAAGCGCGATTCGTTTTCAGCTTCAGCTGGGTCTGTCTATGGGTCTGCTGTCACCTTTCTTGCGCGTTTGTTCTCCCGCCTTTCAACCAATGCAGTAGTTTCCGGAGTGTGATTTTTTTTTCTCCCGTGTACTATTATTTTTTACTCAGTAACGGATATGATTTAAAATGTAGCGAAGTACAATACTTCAAACAAAATGTACTTAAGTAAAAGTAAAAGTACAGATTTTAAAAACTACTTAAAAAAGTAGAAGTACACAAAAAAACTACTCAATTACGTAACGCGAGTAAATGTAATTCGTTACTTTCCACCTCTGGAGGTACACAAGTATTTGCACTTCAGGTATGATTAAGCTTATTAATTTTACTGTCATGTCATCTGTGAAAAACATTTTATTTGTATTAGCCATATTACTGTGTTGAAAAGAATTATAATCTTACAGTTCTGACTGAATTTGTAGGTCAACAGCTGACCTGGAGTCTTTCCACAACCACATCTTGATGTATGCCAGCAAGCGCTTCTGTTTCAGCCCTCCTGTCTATGAAGCCCGAATCTTACTGGCTGGCCTGGATTACAACAACCATGTTTGCAGACCACCCAAGAGAAGGCCTGATGGCTCCATAGAGTAAGTAATATGCATAACGCCTATCAAGAGTTTTAGATAATAGAATTTAAATATTTTCAGTTGTTTACTTTGTCAGTCAAATGTCTAATTTTAGATATCGCAAACTCTACAATAAGAAGTCCAGAAAGTGGAGTTTGTATGCCATAAAAGAGGAAAAGGGAATAACCGTTACATCCTAGAACTTCAGAGGTCAATTGTAAGGAAACGGATATCGTCAGGACGTGGACTCCCTCGACGTACAAAAATGAGACCAAATGACCCACGTCAGTATGGTGTGCTGTCTGGTGTGCCAGCTCCAACCACACAGGAGCTATTGGCGACCCAAGTCAGCAGAGGCCAGGGTAAGACGTAAATGTTTGTATCGAAACCATCAATTTTATCTTTTGTCTTCCAAATGAAAACTTGGAAGTAATATAATTTAATAGAAAAAGGTAGAATTATATATTTTTTTATGATTAGTATCAAACATGCATGTGTTTTCTTTCCCTCATGATGTAATAATTTGTAAATTAAAAGGTCTGACAGCATCAAATTCTTTATGCTCCATCAACAGGTCAGACATTGCCACAGAAGTAGATGCACGTAAAGGAATCATCTTTTAGCACAAATTAAAATGTTCACGTATTTGCTTGTGCAGGAAAACTTTACATTAATAAAAGAATTTTATTTTTTACATGTGCAAAATAAAACATAATATTTCTATGATGTTGTCATTCCTTTTCTTAGTGAGCTTCCTCGATATTGCACAAATATTATTGACCCATTGATTATCATCATTCTTATTGAAAGAAATATAATTTAGCAATGTACGATGGTAAAGTGGTGCTTTGGTTCTCACAAAAGAGCAATTACATAAACATTTATTTTTAAAACCTTTATTGAAAGATAATTAAACAATTTTTAATATAATTATAAATTTAAATAATTGAATTTTTTATAACAAACAATAAAGAACTCCAATTTTTACAAGCGCAACAAACAGCAGCTATACCCTCCTCAGAATAAATCCCCTGTATTGTCCATGAGGATCTGGAAAGCGGTCCCGGATTGTCCACACACAGCAGCTTGGGATGACCACTCTGTGACCAGGACCCAGAGTCCCACACTGCCAAGCCACAAACTGTCTATATGCAGCATGTCTAAATTGCCTGTTGTCTTCACCTTCATCTGGAAGGTCAACTACAGCACGCAGGTCATTCCAGATCCTCCTGGCCAGACGCAAGACTCCAGGCTGCAGAATGTATGCCTCCATGTGTGGTAGAGTTGAAATGCAAAAAGGTGGCTGTTGGAGGCAACACTTCCTCTCCACCACAGTCGGCATTTCTCCGCATTTCTGGCAGATGCACCATGATAGTTGCCTGGTGATAGGAGGTAATGTTGGAGGATCAGCATTTCCCAAATGTCTGAGGACATCAAAGATTAGGCTTGGATCCCGTGCCAAACATTGCATCAACACTTCTTGTGTCTCTGTAAATTCAATTGTTGAATTTGTTCCTAGTGATTACAGGAAAAAAAAAATCTCATTATCTATAGATAATCAGCTATCATTACACTACATAGGCCGTATATATATATATATATATATATATATATATATATATATATATATATCAGTATATATATATATATATATATAATTGAATTGAACAATATTATGCATTTTAAAGTTGAAACTTACCCGTTCATAAGCTGTTCTCTCTAATCGTAAATTGTCCACACGAGCCATGTCCTCTCTGCTTAGGTGTTCGGGAGTTGGACCCACTCTGCGACCTCTGCCTCGTCTCCCACGCGCCCTGCCTGATGCTCCGCGCACACGGCTTCCTCTTCTCCCTGCCCGTCTGACTCGTAGAAGGCGCTGGGTGAAATCCTCGTCGGAGCCCATTGACTCAGTGTCAAAACTCTAGCCGCATAACATGCAGATTAAATGTCACGCACTATGCAGTATGCAAACAAAATTGAAAACTGCTAATTCACTGCCTTGTCATTTTGCTGAAAAAATGTAGCCTACTAGCAAACCTTATCTTACATATCGCTAGAATATTTACTTACATACTGGAACGTTAGTTACCCTTATATTATTTTAGTAATATTTAGTTGTACTATATAGTTATATTATTTATAAATTATATAAAGAGGGCAACGTTATAAAGTTACATTACATGAATTGCAAAATACATAATGTATTTGTGAACCAAGTATATAGTCAAATGGTCATGCAATAGTACAGCATATTGTTGATGTTTCGTCCCTACCAGTGCATGTGCCATACTGTTTATCCGCTTACTAGCCAGATGCGCGTTCACAGCAGGCTCCGCTGTGGGGGAGGAGCTGTGGAGGAAGGGCTGTAGCGCAGCAGAGAGCAAGGGGTGGGACCTGTAGTTGTGCTTTTTCAAAATTTCAGGCTAAGTCAACATTTTCTAGGAACTTCCTACAGCAGCTTTAAACAGGATAATTTTGTTCTTTCAACAACAAAACAGGATGTAAAAGCGTAAGTCTTTTTTTTATGCTTTTTATCCATTTAAGTTTTAATATGCACTTTAATAATTGTTTGATGTAAATTTAATACATGCTGTTTTAATAGGCTACATTTTTTGATAACTTTTTAGAAACACAGTTTAAACTTTCTCATTAATGTTTAAAGATTTACAAGTGTGTAAAACATTAGGACATCATTTTATTACTTTTAAACGATATGTAAATGTGACGAGTATAACTTTTGTCCGAATATGTTATTTTTGTGATTGAAAACTTTTTTTAAAAGATGTTTTATTTACATTTATTTAATTTGACTTTTTACTAAATAATGTGTAATAAGGCCTGTCCTGTGTTTTAAAGATATTGAGTTAATGGTTTTAAGTAGCGTGTTATTGTGAAAAGTGCGACTTTTGTTCAAATATGTTGTTTTTTGTGAAACAGATGTTTTATATAAAATGGAGTATTTTACTAAATAATGTGTAAAAGTAAAGACAGGCATTGTGTTTTAAAGATATAAATTGAGTTAATGGTTTTAAGTAGCGTGTTATTGTGAAAAATACAAGAGGGTTTTAGATGTTTTTTTAAAGAAATTATAGGCCTAACTATATGTTTGGTTTAATTTAAATACAAACGGTTTTACGTATTTTGGTAGCTTTTAGAGATGCAATTTAAACTTTTTCATTAATGTTTTAACGTTTTAGTGTTTGAACAATCGATATAAATTATTTAAATACTTTTAAACGATGGGTAATTGTAGGTACAACTTTTGCTCACATATGTTATTTCTGTGATTGAAAACTTAAAAAACAGATGTTTTATTTAAAAACGTGCGAAGGTAAAAACTTGTACTGCGTATTAATGATATAAATTGACTAAATGGTTTTAAGTAGTGTGTAAAAAGGTCCATTGTTTAATAAAAAATAAGAAACACTATCTCTGTGTTCTGTCATCCTTGAAGATTGAAATTGTATTGTCTTTCCATCATTTTGTAAATTTTTACATTGAACAAGACAGGTGCCCGTAACAAGTGTACAACCCGTGTCCAGTCCGGTACCGGGTCGGACGGGATGGGGTTCCGGTTCGTGGGAAAATTTTCCCACGGCCACGTGGTCAGACCGAAAGTGGGTTGGTGATGGGGTGGTGGTGAGGGGTAGGAAGAGGAGGGGAGACCATGGGAATTTTCCACGGCTCACGTGGTCAGTCCGGAAGTGGGTGGGTGGGTGGGAGGGCTAAAAGGGGGTGGGGGCTATTTTTATGGGGGGCAATAAATCACTCAAAGTGATATATTGTGCCCTGTATTCTCTCTGTTAACATAGGCTTAAAATAGGTAATACACAGTGGGGTTAGTTGTAACACAGTATTACAACTAAGCCGCCAAGTGTACAATGAGAATCAAATGAAAGCGGAGAGCCACACAACTTTTCAGGTTTGAGTATAAATTTAACTTTGTTGGACTTTCACAAACAATGTTGGAATTTAAAATGTTTAAAATTTAGTGTACTATGAATGATAACTTGTTTATTTGTTAAAAATATGGCCTGTTTTGATGATCATAATAATACTTTATAAGGCAGATATTTCTGTTGTATGTTGTTGAAAACATAACGTTCTTTCAACGTACATATCTTGTAAAAATTTCAATGTTGATTTAGTGTTTTTGTTAAAATTTTTCAACCATTTAGCATTTAACGTTATATCAACGTTGTTTCAATGTCTGAAACAACAACTGACATTATTTCAACCATATTTAAACGTTGAAGGTCGGTTATATGCTGGCTGGGAAATGTCTACTGAATCATCTCTCACAAATGGTTACAAGGCACGCTCCCTGTGCAAGCAAGTTGTCACGTTGGTTATGTTGACGGCTGTTTTCAGGTGTCATTGCGCCTGCTTCACCCATGGTATGGCAGCAACGTTCCTTGATTAATACGCAGGAATGAAAATACAGTTAGTAGCCATATCGGCCTAGAAAAGCACAACTTTTCATTTTCCGTCGGTCTTCATACATGATGTAACTACAGAGGAGTCAAGTTTTAAATAGGGAAAATAACGAAACTCTTGCTAACGGTCTAATCAGATTCAACTGTGTTACAACTTAGCCGCCAAGTGTACAATGAGAATCAAATGAAAACGGGGAGCCACACAACTTTTCAGGTTTGAGTATACATTTAACTTTGTTGGACTTTCAATGTTGGAATTTAAAATGTTTAAAATTTAGTGTACTATGAATGATAACTTGTTTATTTATTAAAAATATGGCCTGTTTTTAATGCAATAACCCTTTAAATTTTTATTTTAAGCTAATTTGTATTATTATTACTGTTATTAATAATAATTAGGGATGAGCGAGTACAGCATTATCTGTATCTGTATCTGTTAACCATATGAAGTATCTGTATCTGTATCTGTACTCGGACTGGGCGGGGCCTAAACCCGGAAGTGGGTCGGGTAGTCTTGAAATGGGCGGGGCTTTAACCGGTATGTTATTTTAAGCATGCAATTGATATGGATTTATCAGAAATTGTTATATTTATTGCTGATAAGATAACTATTTACATGACAGCATCAGCATTGAGCCTCAGATCAATGGTTTTGATCATGATAAACAAACTACAGAACAAGTTTTGCAACAATGAATACAACACATTGCAATTATGAAGTAAAATGTAATGAACAAGGTGTTGCATGCTCGTATACCGGTAGTTTCTTTTGCACTTATACAGTGAGACATACAGCGCGCGCGCCGCATATGCACGTGCAATTGAGTGTGCGCTACGACTAACGTTACAGTATAACGGCTGACAGGACAGGGAGTCCGTTTTGCTGAGGTGAAAGACTTTATTTCATGTTATAACATAACATGCTTTAATCAGGCATGCAAAGTGGAGTGACGGGGGCGCGGGGAGCAGTGCGAGAGCTCTGGGTCAGCAGCTTGCTTGGAGCAAGGATCACAGCGCAAACCTGAACTATCGATATGCGATATGGTCTAATTTCAGATCACATTTAAAATATATATATATTATTTATATTGATATATCGCTCAGCCCTAATCTCAACATAACTTTATTTTTTTTATTTTTTTATCCGAGCACAGATATTGACTTGTATTACTCGTATAATATTCCGTACTCGTCAAAAGTGCTTTATCTGTACCGGATACTCGTTTTAGCCGAGTATCCGACTCAACTCTAATAATAATGATAATAATAATAATAATAATTGTACATGCAGCTGCCACACACAAATCTAATTTAATTGCAGTTACAATACTTTATAATTTTCTTTATTATTATTTATTGCAAAACTGTGCAGCCCTTTTCTATGTCTCTATCCATGATATTGATCCACAATAGAAGGATGATTGGATGAGGGATGGATGTATGGATATCTGTCTATACAGATGCACAAACAATATCAAACTATACAAATAAAATAGTACTGAATTATGTGTGTTACACACAAGTGTTACAAATAACCCCTCTGTCTGTTACAATTAACCCCGCATATGGGGTAAGTTGTAACATTTCTGTTACTTTCAGTGCAACTATACGAATATGGTGGGTCCTAGAAAAACTTCAACAAGTGTTCAACAATTTGTAGCAGAGATGTGTATGTTGCTTGTGTAAAAAAAATATGAATCTAACCTAATTATTTTTTAATTAATTGAGCCAAAACCAAAATGTGTTGTGCCCTGCTCTCCCCTAATTATATTTTAACATATCCATTAATATTGTATTGTATTATCAGAATTGTATTATCAGAATATCATTAAATGCTAATAATGATCATAATAATACTTTATAAGGCAGATATTTCTGTTGTATGTTGTTGAAAACGAATCGGTTACCTAACGTAACCTCGGTTCTCTCTAGATGAGGGAACGAGTATTGCGTAAGCTAGCTTACGCTACGGGAAAGATTCTTCTTTGCCGAACAATTGAAGCCAAAAATTTTTATAATTTGTAATCATTGTCAACGCACTTCTCAGGTGCAGGACCTAGAGCGGGCTAACTAGCAGGCTCATTGGTTCGTTCCTGGGAAGTGCTCAAACCAATCGGAGAGCGGCGCTGAACCCGCGCCCAATGAGCGGACGACGCTCGCTTATTACGTCAAAGCCCGCCGAAAGGGGCGTGGCTTGAGTGTATATAAGCACTCTCCGTGGTTTGGAACAACGATTTATAGTGATGAAGCGAATCGCTGTTAGAGCGGGCACGGCCGGGAACGCAATACTCGTTCCCTCATCTAGAGAGAACCGAGGTTACGTTAGGTAACCGATTCGTTCTCTTACGAGAGGTTCTCTCGTATTGCGTAAGCTAGCTTACGCTACGGGAACCCCTGGTCAACGCCGTGCTCGGTCAGTCACCACAAGCATCCCCGGGAGGGTGGAGGGAGCAATAGTGGAGAAACAATAATAAAGGGCAGAAGCCGTTTATATGAGAATATGAGGCCTAAGAGGCGGCCGGCATAGCGGGCCATAGTATAGGAAGTTTCCATAGAATGGAGGGGGAAGATCAAGGGGCTAGCCGGTTGAAGGATTCCCCATAAAGCGTGGCTAGACGCTGCGGCGGGTTAGACCGCTAGTAATTTAGCCTGTAAGGCCGGTACTTCCAAGTTATAAAATCTGATAAAGGTGGACGGGGAAGCCCAGCCCGCGGCCACACAGATATCATGAATAGAAATACCCCAGGACCAAGCCCACGAGGAGGCCATGCCTCGAGTGGGAGTGAGCCCTGACGTCGAGCGGGCAAGGCAGATTTTTAGCGCATAGGCGGAGGCGATAGCGTCTACTATCCATCTGGGATAGTGTTTGTTTAGAAGCGGCCAAGCCTTTTGTGCGTCCCCAAACGCCACAAACAGCTGCTCAGACCGTCTGAACGTGGCAGCGCGTGTAATGTACGCTCTCAGCGCCCGGACCGGGCAGAGGAGGTTGGCATTGGGCTCGCTATCAGAGGTGGGCAGAGCCGATAAGGATATCACCTGTGCTCTAAATGGGGTGCCAATCGCCTTAGGCACATATCCGTGTCTGGGTTTGAGAATGACGACGGAGTCATTAGGGCCAAACTCGAGACACGACGCGTTCGAAGAGAGCGCGTGAATGTCGCCCACTCGTTTAACTGAGGCAAGAGCGATCAGAAAAACGGCTTTTAGGGAGAGATATTTGAGGTCAATAGACTCGAGCGGTTCGAAAGGGGGGGCTTTCAAGGCCTCGAGGACTATTGAAAGGTCCCAAACCGGCACCGAGGGGGGCGAGGGGGTTCATCCTCCTGGCTCCCCTGAGGAAGCGGATAACCAGCTCGTCTTTGCCAATAGACTGGGCGCGTCAGGGACCAACGAAGGCCGCGACGGCTGCCACATAAACCTTCAGGGTGGACGGGTTCTGCCCTTGTCCAGCATATCTTGAAGGAAGGAAAGCAAAGAAGAGACCTCACACTTAAGGGGGTCCAAATTCTTTTCGGTGCACCATTTTGAAAATACAGACCATTTAGCCGCATAGAGCTTTCTGGGAGATGCCGCTCTAGCGTGTTTGATCGTGTTCAAGACTCCCTCTGGCAAATCAACGTGTAATCGTTGGTCACCCATGCATGAAGCGCCCAGCGCTGCGGGTGGGGATGCCAGATTGTGCCGCGGGCTTGAGAGAGGAGATCTGCTCTGACCGGGATGGGCCACGGGGCTGTCTGAGACAGCTGTGTGAGCTCCGGGTACCAAATCTGATTCTCCCAACGCGGGGCTATGAGGAGCACCGGGTGGCGAAATTCCCTGATTCTCTGAATGACCTGCGGTAGCAGGGAGATGGGAGGGAAGGCATAGAGCGGGCGGTATGGCCATTCTAGCGCTAATGCGCGAGTTCTCTTCTGTCGCGAAGAGATCTATCTCCGCTCTGCCAAAAAGGCGCCACAGTGACTGGACTGTAAGAGGATTCAGGGACCATTCTCCTGGAGAGAGAAGGTTCCTGGATAGAATGTCTGGACCGTCGTTTAGGTGTCCCGGGACATGCGTCGCTCTGAGCGAGAGCAGATGACTCTGGGACCAAACTCAGAATGCGGCGTGTCAGCAGGAAGAGATTCCTGGATCTGACCCCGCCCTGACGGTTGATGTAGGATACCACTGTCATGTTGTCTGAACGAATCAGGACGTGGTGACCCTGGATGCGCGGGAGGAACTGCAACAGTGCATACTCGACCGCGAGCATCTCGAGACAGTTTATGTGAAATGGGGTCTCCCGATCCGACCATCGGCCAGAGGCCGGTGAGCCCTCGCAGACTGCACCCCAGCCTGTGTTGGATGCGTCTGTCGAGATTACCTTCCGGTGAGAGAAGGTCCCCATCGTGACGCCCCGCTGAAACCAATCGGTCACCGTCCAAGGCTGTAGTGCAGAAATGCATGCCTGAGTGACTCTGATTAGCTGGCGGCCCGTGGTCCACTCGCGCGGGGTACACGGGTCTTTAGCCAGAATTGGAGGGGGCGCATATGTAAAAGACCTAGCTGTAGCGCGGCTGCAGCTGAGGCCATGTGACCCAGCATTCTCTGAAAGGTTTTCACCGGAACGCGGGTATTCATCTGGAACGAAGCGGCTAAACGCTGCAAGCGGCGTGTGCGCTGAGCGGATAAGCGTGCTTTCATAGTGGTAGAGTCCAGGTCTATCCCCAGAAATGAGATAGTTTGACTGGGCTGGAGAACGCTCTTTGTCCAGTTGACAGAAAGGCCCAGCGCTTCCAGATGAGCGAGAAGAGC
The DNA here is from genome assembly GCA_030378365.1 of Hybognathus amarus. Classification (NCBI taxonomy): domain Eukaryota; kingdom Metazoa; phylum Chordata; class Actinopteri; order Cypriniformes; family Leuciscidae; genus Hybognathus; species Hybognathus amarus. Next base: position 200,416 of record JAQIUQ010000827.1, on the reverse strand, counting down.
TGTACGGTGCGACAGAAGCTCTGTTTTGGAACGTGCTAGTATCAGCCAATCGTCCAAATAATTCAAAATGCGCATCCCCTGGGTTCGAGGGCGAGCGCTCGCGTCCATACATTTCGTGAACGTGCGTGGCGCTAGGGAAAGGCTGAACGGGAGAACGGCATATTGATAAACCTGGCCCTCGAAGGCGAAGCGTAAAAACTGCCTGTGACGAGGGTGTATTTGAATCTGAAATAAGCGCCTTTCAGATCTAGGGAGATGAACCAATCCCCCTGGCGCACATGTGCGAGGCAGTTTCCTGACCGTCAGCATTCTGAATGATCTCGTCATGAGAGCTTTGTTCAGAAATCTGAGGTCTAGAATCGGCCTGAGGCCGCCGTCTTTCTTGGGGACCAGAAATAACGGCCGTAAAACCCCGGCTCGGTTATGGGTGGAGGGACTCTCTCATCGCGCCTTTTGTTAACAGTTTCGATATTTCTGTGCGGAGCGTGCTCGCGGCAGCTGGGCTGACCACAGAAAGGGGCCGGGCGCGGGAACGCGCGGGCGGCGGCGAAACTGTAACTGGTAGCCGTCTTTTATAATGCTTAGTACCCACGGGGATATGCCGGGAATGGCTTCCCACGCTTTGAAGCATATTGCTAGAGGCTGAATGGCCGTGCTGTCCCGGTTGCTGCATGTAACGGGCTGGACACTGTGTGTGTGCTCGTGTAAACTGTGTGTGGCAACGGGATTTGCACTCAGAGAGGAGCTTATGGGCCGTGATACAGAGCGAGCAGAGGGGGGACACGCGCTGCTTGAGGGCGTGCTTATGCTTTCTGCTACTCGAGCGGACGGAGGCCGCTGAGTGGGAGTGAACTCTGTGGGGGGCACGGGAGAAAGTGTGAGTGAACACGTGCTTGTGGTCACATTTTTTACACTTGAGGCTTTTATGCTCTTTATGTGAACTCTCTGGGTAGCCGTGAAAACGGCTGTTTGTCGCTCGCAAGCGGGTCGAGTCACCGGCTTGTTCTCGGCGAGATCCGCTGCTGCAGTCGGCGAAGGTTCGGGGACTAACAGAGGGTGAAACTTTGACGGCGGTCCGGCCGCGGCGGAAAGAGCCGTCTTTCCCCAGAAGTGCTAGGCGGACTTCTGCTGATCAGGCTTCAGCGTGACCTTGGGGCGGGGCGCTTGGGGAGCCTGTCTGCGTCGGCTGTCGGAGCGAGAGCGAGGGCGAGGGCGGCCGCTCTGCCTGTGCTGGGGATGGGCCTGAGCTTGCTGCGGGCGGCGTTGTTGAGGCGTTCTGGCAGGGGGCTCACGAGAGCGGCCTGCAGAAGTGTTACCGCGGCGAGGCAGGAACAAATTCATGGCCTGGGTGGCTTTCTGGACCTCGGAAAGCGTTCTGACGATGCCCGTGACGGCAGATCCGAAGAGGCCAGAGGGTGAGACGGGCGCGTTGAGGAAGACAGCGCGCTCAGCTTCGCTCATGTCCGTGAGCGTGAGCTACAAGTGTCTCTCCGGCGACACAGAGGATGGCCATGCATCTTCGCAGCTCTTGAGCGGCAGCTTTGGTGGCGCAAGGGAGAGGTCCGTTGCGCATCTTAAGTCGTTGAGCGCACGGCCGTTGATTTCTCTCTCGTTCTGTGCTATGTCACTCAACAGGTCGGATTGCAGCACCTGGAGAACCGACATGGAGTGCAGCGCTGCAGCGGCGCGGGTGTGGAAGGCAGAGGACGCTCTGCAAGCTTTAGAAGGAAGCTTAGGGGAGGATCGCCATCCAGCGGAGGGCGAGCACAAGTGAGCGGCGACTCAGATCTTCGACGGGCGGCATCGCTGCATAGCCCTTCTCGGTGGCTCCGTCCACCGAGACCAGTCGAGGCCCAGACGCTCGACGGCAAGAGTCAGGAGGCGCATTGAGGTCCTCTTCGATGCCGGAGCGGGTCCCCGCGGAGCCCAGTGAAGACCATTCGTCGCTGTTCAGAGCGTGCAACGAAGGCGACTCTTTCTCTTCCTCAGAGTCGAGGGACGCTGCAGAGCGGCCACTCGGCGGCAATGGGGGGTCCAGCTCGGGTGGAGAGAGAGAGTGGTCGGGGGGCGGCGGCTGCGGCCCACACACAGCCATCGCAGGTTCCGGCGGCCTCTGAGAGCGGCGCTTCTTCTTCCGCGGAGAAGTCAGAGGCGGCGCGGCTTGGGCGGATTTAACGGTGAGGAGTCTTGCCCGCAGGGAAGACATTGTCAGCGCCTCGCAGAGAGAGCATCCTCCATCGGCGAGGGCGAGTTCCGCATGTTCAAGCCCGAGACAGAGAGGGCAGATGAGGTGGCGGTCTCCGTCTTCGAGCGGTGCGCGGCATGAGCCGCAGGAAATGCGAGACATCTTTAAAAAGACGCTCACGCTCTTTTGTGATGGAGCAAGTGGAAGTCGTCGGACGGCGCTAGCTCGCTGAGGCGGCTGAAGGTGGCAGGGGCCGGCTTCTTCAGGCTTCTTGCTTGCTAGAAGGTGCCTTGTCACGACGACGGCTTCAGTCTTGCAACGGCAGGCGATTAGATCGCTGAATCAAAATGAATCGTTGTTCCAAACCACGGAGAGTGCTTATATACACTCAAGCCACGCCCCTTTCGCGGGCTTTGACGTAATAAGCGAGCGTCGTCCGCTCATTGGGCGCGGGTTCAGCGCCGCTCTCCGATCGGTTTGAGCACTTCCCAGGAACGAACCAATGAGCCTGCTAGTTAGCCCGCTCTAGGTCCTGCACCTGAGAAGTGCGTTGACAATGATTACAAATTATACAAATTTTTGGCTTCAATTGTTCGGCAAAGAAGAATCTTTACCGTAGCGTAAGCTAGCTTACGCAATACGAGAGAACCTCTCGTAAGAGAACATTACATTGTTTCAACGTACAGACCTCGTAAAAATTTCAACGTTGATTTAGAAGTGTTTTTGTTAACATTTTTCAAACATTTAGCATTTAACGTTATGTCAATGTTGTTTTAACATTGAAACAACAACTGACATTATGTCAACCATATTTCAACGTTGAAGGTCGGTTATATGCTGGCTGGGAAATGTCTTCTGATTCATCTCTCACAAATGGTTACAAAGGCACGCTCCCTGGTGCAAGCAAGTTGTCACGTTGGTTATGTTGACGGATGTTTTCAGGTGCTCGTTGCGCCTGCTGCACCCATGGTATGGCAGCAACGTTCCTTGATTAATACGCAGGAATGAGAATATAGTTGGTAGCCATATCGGCCTAGAAAAGCGCAACTTTTAATTTTCTGCGGTCTTCGTACATGATGTGCCTACAGAGGAGTCAAGTTTTAAATAGGGAAAATAACGAAACTCTTGCTAACGGTCTAATCAGATTCAATGATCTATGCTAAGCTATGTTAAAAGTGCTACCACCAGACCTGGAGATCAGCCCATATGCATGTGCAGTCCTAAGTGTGCATCTCAGAACACTGACTGTTTCTTAGGGAACCAGAGCCTCTAACAGCAGCTGCAGTGACACAATGGCTTTATTGGTGATTGGCTCTTAGGTGACGTCCTGATTTCCAGTCATGACCACTTGGCAGCGCCTGCTCTTTTAAAGGAACAACCCATGCAAGCTGAGAGGGTAAGTGGTTCAGAAAAGAGAGAGAATGTTGATCACTCTGTATATTTCTATATATTCACTCTTTAACTGTATCACTGCAGCCTCAGTCCTCAGATCAGATACCTGCCAGATCCAGGGACGCTTCAAGTTGAACAGCATGTACCAGGATGGAGATGTTATATTTGGAGGACTGTTTGAGGTTCACTTTTTCACAGTGTTCCCAGAGCTGAGCTTCAGAACAGAGCCAGAACCACCTTACTGTGAAATGTGAGTTAGACAGAATACATAATAATAAAATAAGGAAGATTTTAAATAATTTAAATAATTACAACAATAAGACTATAATATAAAATATGAAATATACATTTTAATATGTTTAAACTTTACTTGTTGACCGCAGTAATGCTATCTAGAAAAAAATCTCTATTAAAACAACTGTATATTTAAGTGTGCACCATAGAAGAGATCCATGAGTGTGAATTAAATGTTAACGTTTGTCTTGCTTTTTCTTAGATTTAATATGGAAAGCTTTCAGCATTCACAGACTATGGCTTTTGCAATAAATGAAATCAATAAGAATCCCAATCTGTTGCCTAACATCACTCTTGGTTACCATCTTTATGACAACTGTGTGATGCTAGGAATGGCGTTCCGGGCTGCCATATCTCTGGCTAGTGGGATGGAGGAGTCCTTCTCCAACCTCAACTGTACTGGCCCTCCTCCGGTTATTGGAGTGGTGGGGGATCCTAGTTCAACTCCATCTATTGCAATTTCCAGTGTTCTGGGGCTGTTTCGAGTACCTATTGTAAGATGGGATTAAAAAAAGTAAAAATCAAAGTCAAAAATATATACTGCTGTTCAAAAGTGTGGGATTGGTAAGATTGTTTTATGATTTTAAAAGAAGCCCATGCTCACCTAGGCTGCATTAAAAAAAAAAAAAAAATAAACGTTATATTGTTAATTTAATATAATTTGATGCTCAAAAAACATTCATTATTATTATCAATGTTAAAAACATTTGTGGAAATATTTTTTCAGCATTTTTTGATGAATAGAAAGCTCTGTTTCATTTATTTGAAATATAATATTTTGTAACATTATAATAATAACAATGATAATAACAATATGTTTCTTAAGCAGCAATTCAGCATATTAGAACGATTTATGAAGGATCATGTAACACTGAAAACTGCAGTTATGATGCTAAAAATTCTGCTTTGGATCACAGGAATGAATTGAACATAAATTAAAATCTATTTTGTATAAATTGTAATAATATTTCACAATATTACTGTTTTGTTTTGTTGTTGTATTTTTAATCAAATAAATGCAGCCTTGGTGAGCATAAGAGACATTACAAATAGTACAGATCCCAAGCTTTTGACCGGTCATTTATATGTGTGTGTCCTGCCTCATCTGCCTGTCTTATTAAAGGATTAGTTCACTTGTGAAAAAACTTTTGCTGATAATTTACTCACCCCAATGTCATCCAAGATGTCCATGTCTTTCTTTCCTCAGTCGAAAATAAATTAAGGTTTTTGATGAAAACATTCCAGGATTTTTCTCCATATAATGGACTTCCATGGGAACCAGATGTCCCAAGGTCCAAAAGACAGTTAATAACAGTTTCAGATGCAGCTTCAAATGTCTTTAAACGACACCAGACGATGAATAAGGGTCATAACATGCGAAACGATCGGTTATTTCAAAACTTATTCCAAAAATGTAACTTTTTTAAGGACAAATGCTAGCCTTGCGCTATTCTGTGAGGCGCATTTGTAATGTCACGTAATACGTAATTACGTTCAAAAGGTCACCGGCGACGCAGCCGGAAGTACAGAATCAAAATTGTCCGAACATCGTCTGTTTTACCTTTTAATTCCTTTTTTTTTTTTTGTAAACGGCGTTTGAGTTAGTTTGCACGTTCAACCCTGGTTCCATGGTTCAACCTATGCGTTCAACTTACTGACTCTGTACTTCCGGGTACGTCGCGCGTGACCTTTTGAACGTAATTACGTATCACGTGACGTTACAAATGCGCCTCATAGAATAGCGCAAGGCTAGCATTTGTCCTTAGAAAAGTTACATTTTTGGAATAAGTTTTGAAATAACCGATCGTTTCGCATGTTAAGACCCTTATTCATCGTCTGCTGTCGTTTAAAGACATTTGAAGCTGCATCTGAAACTGTTATTAACTGTCTTTTGGACCTTGGGACATCTGGTTCCCATGGAAGTCCATTATATGGAGAAAAATCCTGGAATGTTTTCATCAAAATCCTTAATTTCTTTTCGACTGAGGAAAGAAAGACATGGACATCTTGGATGACATGGGGGTGAGTAAATTATCAGCAAAAGTTTTTTCAAAAGTGAACTAATCCTTTAAAGGCACTGATCATTTTTATGTTGATCATCACTAATTTTCTGCAACTTGTCCTCCCTCTCCATCTCCCCTAATTAGGTTAGTCACTGACGCCACCTGCTCCTGTTTGAGTGACAGGAAAAAGTACCCCTCTTTCTTCAGAACGATCCCCAGTGATGCCTTCCAGGTGCGGGCTATGGTTCAGATCTTGAAGCATTTTGGATGGATCTGGGTTGGTGTCCTCTACAGTGATGACGACTATGGCATCTACGCTGCTCAGTCCTTCCAGCAGGAAATGCAGCGGTTTGGACATTGTGTTGCTTTTTCTGAAATTCTACCCTATGGTGACAACCCCAGAGATATTCAGCGTATAATAGGAGTGATTCAGGCCTCTTCAGCTAGAGTGGTGGTTGTTATCTCCCCTTCATCCTTAGTGATACCTTTGATGGATGAGGTGGTGTTGCAGAACATGACAGGCAGACAGTGGATTGCGAGTGAATCATGGATCACCTCACCTGTCTTTCACACACCACGTTTCCTGCCCTTCCTGGGGGGCACACTGGGCATTGCTATCAGGCGTGGGGAGATTGAGGGGCTTCATGACTTTCTGTTATGTCTTCATCCAAAAAATGATCCAAGAAATAATATGTTGAGGATCTTCTGGGAGAACATGTTTGGGTGCAGTTTTGCAGGGGGTAAAGAGACACACGGAGAGAAAGTGAAAACAGTGTGTACAGGACAGGAGAATCTGAGCATTACAGACACACCATACACTGATGTTTCAGAGTTGAGAGCAGCTTATAATGTGTATAAGGCAGTTTATGCCCTGGCACATGCACTACATGACCTGATGCAGTGTGAGGAGGGTAAGAGGACCATTCAGTGGGAACAGATGTGCAGACAAAACAAATCTGAAACCCTGGCAGGTAAGACTCAAATATGTAGCACAGATTTACATAGAAGAAGAACTAGTCAAATCAAGTCATGTTACCTTTATTTAAATCGTGTTGTATGCAATACAGATTGTTTCAAAGCAGCTCTATAGTGATTTTCATCTCTACAACTAGACACACAAAAAAAGTGCAACATATAACCCTGTCCTGTCTACAATCTGTACAGCTGGTTCACTACCTACAGAAAGTGAACTTCACCACAGACTTTGGGGATCATGTGTCATTTGATAAAAATGGAGATGCTTTGGCCATATATGATGTGATGAACTGGCAGCCGAGGACAGATGGATCAATAAGGATTTATACAGTTGGTGTAGTAAATGAAGGGCCAGAAACAGGGATGGTGCTCACACTGGAGGAGGATGCAATATACTGGAACTTTGAGACAAAAAAGGTAATTAACCTTTTTGCAGATATAGTCTAAATTATAGTCAAAGCTATAAAACAAATGAAAGTATATTAATTGAAAGGCCAAGCTTTTCATTTTGTAAAATATTTAATTGATGATGTCTCTTTTAGCCCCCACAGTCTGTGTGCAGCGAGAGCTGCCCACCAGGAACCAGACGAGCCACACGAAAGGGTCTTCCTGTCTGCTGTTTTGACTGCCTGCCATGCGGAGATGGAGAGATTTCTAATACAACAGGTGGCAGATTATTGTTGGCAAAATTTAAATGTACAGTTTTCTTAATTTCTCACCTTCTCTCTTATTCTCACCTATAGATGCTATTGAGTGCACAGTGTGCCAAGATGAGTTCTGGTCCAATCCAGATAAGGATCAGTGTGTCCCCAAAGAAGTTGAGTTTCTGTCTTATGAGGAACCTCTGGGTATCTCTCTGACCACTGCATCTCTGCTTGGCTCCTGCTTCTGCGCTCTTGTGATGGTCATTTTTTCTCATCACCATAACACTCCCATAGTACGCGCCAACAATTCAGAGCTCAGCTTCCTGCTGCTATTGTCACTGAAACTGTGTTTTCTATGTGCGCTACTGTTCATTGGTCAGCCACAGTTATGGACATGTCAGTTAAGACATGCTGTGTTTGGCATTAGCTTTGTCCTGTGTATCTTGAGCATTCTGGTCAAGACTATGGTAGTAATAGCAGTGTTCAAGTCCTCTGACCAGAAGGAAAAGGCGCAATGAAATGGTTTGGAGCAGTTCAACAACGATGCACAGTTCTGATCCTAACAGCTATCCAGGTTGTGATATGTGCAGTCTGGCTATCAACTGCCTCTCCAACACCCCATAAAAATAGCTACTATCTCCGCTCTAAAATAGTATATGAATGTGCTATTGGCTCAGTGGCTGGTTTTTCTCTTCTGCTGGGATATATTGGACTGTTGGCAGCAGTGAGCTTCCTTTTAGCCTTCCTGGCGAGAAATCTCCCTGACAATTTTAATGAAGCAAAGTTCATAACTTTTAGCATGCTAATCTTCTGTGCTGTGTGGATTGCGTTTGTTCCAGCATATGTGAGCTCACCAGGGAAATATGCAGTGGCTGTGGAGATTTTTGCCATTTTAGCTTCTAGTTTTGGATTACTGGTGGCCATATTTGCCCCAAAGTGCTACATCATCCTTTTACATCCAGAGAGAAACACTAAAAAAGCCATAATGGGAAGAGAAACACAAAATAAATAGTTTTATTTCCTTTTTAAAACTGTTTTATTGGGTTGGGTATATTATTACATTTACTCGACACATTTGACTGCCATATTACATCAAAGCTTCTCTCTGATGCGAGTAATTTCACATAGTCCTATTCACGTAAAGTGGCACTGATTTATATACTTCACAATTAATAGATAAAATATAGCTAAATTTCAAATGGTATAACTTTCACGGATCCATCTGCGTCAGCACCAGATACCATCACCCCGCCCACCGTTCCAGCTCCCCGGATTTCTAATTGCCCTCACCTGTTCTCATCACCTCCGTGCACTTCCCGCTCTCATCACCAGCCCATGCACTCACCCAGTCCCTCACTGTCTGGTCTCGTCTACACACACGACCACAGACTCCCTAACACGCTACACGATCGATCACGCCACTTACCCTTCTCCGAAGTCTTCCTTCCATCCCACTCCAGTCTGCTCCATCCCGCTCCAACCTCCTCGACGCTCCGGCTCTGCTCCTCGCCCCTACTCCAGTTACTGCTACCCGGCTCCAGCCCACCATCCATCATACCACACCTGCAAGATAAGAGACTCATAATCCCATCCACTTTCCATTCAGCTATCCAATCTACAGTCCCGCTACTCACCTGCTTTGCTTCCCCTCCTATTCAATAAACCCTGTTTACCAACCTGTCTGTGTTCTTCTGGTTTCGTGACAATAACTTTATCATCAACATAAATTGTCATATCGCCCATCTGAAAAAATGCTTAACTTTAAAGCATTAAGTTCATAACAATACAACTTTAAATATTTATATATTAATGTTATATTTTTCACCTCTATAACCAAGCAATTTACATTTACATCCTTTACATGTTAATTCTTGTGAAACTAAAACGTTTGCATGTTGAAGTGAGTAGTTTTAAAATGTACATATTCATATTGTCAGAATTATCTAATGTAATTTACGCTTATGTAATAAATAAATGAGGAGTAAAGATTGTTTGCCAGAATCGCTTGATTTTGATTATATACAGAAATCAAAGTTTCTAGCATAGGATATATGTGATATGTGTCACAGGATCCAACACATTACCAGCCACTCTATACACATCGAATCACTCGGCTACACCCGTTCACAATCACTGGAATACTGATTCTCTCCACCTGCATTTAATCTCTAGCACTCCCTTTATAAGCAGTCACTAGCCACACTTCAGGCCCCGTTTACACGATGGAAAACGCAGATATTTCTCTGCGTTTTGCCCTCTCATTTACACGAAAACGCCGTTTTTATCACTGAAAACGAATATTTCTAAAAACTCCGGGCAAAGTGGAGATTTTTGAAAACGCCGGATATTTGTTGTCGTGTAAACTGGGAGAAACGGCGTTTTAGGTTCTCTCTTGTCGATTCCAGGATTCTGATTGGCTTGCATGGCTTTATCTTTAACCCCTACACTGCCGCCTTAGGTTTAGCATAGTTATGATGGCGCTCGACGGCGTATTTATGCGGGGGTGTAAACGATGTTATTTTTGAAAACGGAGAGGGGAAAATATTTGTTTTGCTAAAAAACCCGGCTTTGTGTAAACGTGGCCTCAGTTGTATCAGGGCTTTCAAGTTTTGAAGACAGGGAAGAGTGACCCCCAGAATCATGTGAACAATTCCAAGATATGTTTTTTTTTCATTGGTTGTTCATTTAAAGGAGTGGTTGATTACAATTTCACCTTTTTCATTTTAATTATTGTGTAATGTTGCTGTCAGTGCACGAATAATACCTGCAAAGTTGCTGTGCTGAAAGTTAAACATAAGCAGATATATCGTCTTTTAAAATTCCTACAAAAACGCCTTGAATGGGACTACAACGAGATATTTTCCGGGTTTTATACGTAGCTAACCCATAAATTTACATTAACCCTGTGGTATTTGGATTAGGAGATTTGACCGATTTCGGCTCACAAGCATTTTATACACAATGTCGGAAAAAAACAGGTAAACACGTTAGTGTATTGTATGGGCGATGAAGCCGAAGATGTGCTTAAGGGGCTAACGCTAACTGCAGAAGAGAGGAAGAAGTACACAGATGTTAAGGCGGGCTTCGATACATTTTTTTGTGCCTAAAAAGAATGTAATAAATGAAAGAGCAAAGCCATCTGCACAATTTTTTCAGCTACAAGCACAAACATCAGGCAAATATAAATCTAATGCATGGCCACAGCAAGGTTCAAAGGCCTGTTATAGATGTGGGAAATGCCCTCACATGGAAGATTCAGAATGCCCTGCTACAGATGCTGTGTTTCACAACTGGAAAAATGGGACATTATGGGAAAGTAAGCAAAACCAATGTGTCTGTTGTCACTGCAGAAGAAGAAGAGAGTTTATTCCTGGGCGCCATGGGTGTGGGAACAGACCCGTGGACTGTGCAGCTACAAGTGAGAGACAAAAAAGTGTACTTTAAAATTGACACTGGTGCTGATGTTACCGCCCTTCCAGCCGAGGTGTATTATGACATTACAGAGGGACCTGTTATGAAACGCCTGGCAGTGTTGACCCACCCATTTTTGGGCCAGGTGGCAATGTACTATCTAGGGATGGGTAACGCGAAACAGGCGTTCCCAAGCTTTGCGAGATCTCGAAGCGCAGATGTTTAGAAAAACTGATCCGAAAGCGTGATTCAACACACCCACGTCGTATAACCACATGTACATGTCGTTTTCAAAATAAACTTCATTTTCCCCTTAGCCAGGAAGATGCAAATTAATGCTGTACCCCAACCAAAAGGGGCGTATGCGCTCTGGAGAATGGACTATCGTTATTGGCTGTCACACCATACCAGGGTGTGACCAGTTTCACCTTAAAAAACCCCAAGCTAGAGATGATCTCTCTCGTGTGTCTTCTCAGATCCTCTCTCGGTCTTCTCCAGTTTTTCCTGCTCCCTGATGTAACTGTGTATTCCTCGGTTCCTGTTTTATTTTACCCTTTATTTTACTTTTGCGTATAGCCGGTTTGTTCTTAAGTGCTGTGATCTTGTCTTCTGACTGAGGTACTCCAGCCTCCCGGTGATAAGACTACCTTCACACATAATAGAACTGTTAAAGGAAGATTTTGAATTCCACGCTTGGAAGAATCAAAGAAGTCTGCGCCTCCCATTTCCCGGATGCCGCACGCTCCCTCCTCTCAACACTTAAAAAGGTCTGAATGCAAGTTGTTCAATCTAAATTTTAGACGCAAGTGTGTATCCTGTGGCTGTCTCTGCAAGGTCTAATTGTGCTAGCAATTGTGTTTTCCTTGTGTTTCCATTTCCAGAAAGGGACAAGTTCCAGAAAGGAACTTAGTGTTTGATTTTCATTGTGTTTCAGATCTTTGTTTAGTGTTGTTCATTTTTATTAAATCTCATTTATACATCATTTGACTTTGTCTGTGTTGACCACATAACAAAGCCTCTTTAATATGAGATCCTAATGCTACAATCTGATATTGTTAAGTGCACAAAACATTAGCTGCATTTCCATTACCCTTCAATTTGCGCAAATTGAAATTGCAAAATGAAAATACACTCAATGGAAACGTTAATTTCGCAAAACTTCCGTTTATCGCTGAAAAAGTTTTTACGCTCGCATGAGGAGGTTTTTCAGGCAATTCGAAAAGGATTTTTTCGCAAAACTGCAATGGAAACGGGTTTTGCGCATTTACAGTCACCTGACTTTGAAGGAGCCCGATCTCATGAAAGTTAGTATTTATGGCACGAATGTCATTTCTCGTGGCATTTATACGCCCAAAACAGTTTTTGCGTGTATATGGCACGCGACTTTCGCGTACATATGATACACACTTTTTGGCGTATAATATGCACGAACTCCCCACCCCCTCCCCCCTAAACCTAACCCAGGGTTTTTAGTCCGTACCATATACACGCAAAAAACATTTTTGCCGTATAAATGCCACGAGAAATGACACTCATGGTATAGATACGCATCTTCATGAGACTGTGTTGCTTAGAAGACAGAGTGAGTTTTAGGTCTGTGTCTGCAAATAATAATAATCATCATCATTAGCCTATTATAACATTTATTAGGCTACATATGTAGGAACAAAGCAATTTGTCACATCTCATTCATAGTACAGGTTGGACAATAATAATAATAGGGCTAAGATTATCACAAATAAACACTCGATTTTGACCAATATCCAAGAGTTTGTGCGGAGTTTGGAGCATGCACTGGATGGCAGACAGGCGCGGGCGTGCCGTGAACACTTTCATTTTCCCATCAACAGTGGAATCAACTTAATATACTGTGATTGTCACAGTGTGGTGCAGGCAGAAGAACAGGCTGAGTCCAGATTCAAACGAATAGAACTTTTACTTACAAAGAACAGGCACAGATACAGGCAGCAACACAAGGTAACATTTACACACAAAGTAACATTATCATTGACCGACAAACACAGGCTGAACAGAAGCAAACTAAATAAAGGCAAGAATCAAACATAACAAGGTGAAGACAGGTGATACAGATGAACAAGATGATGAACAGGTGGCTGATTGAGGGAGTGAGTTCAGGTGTGGGGACAAGAGGATCCTGGGAAGTGTAGTGCAGATGACAAAGACAGACTGGTGCAGACGAAGACTGTGACAGTGATGAAGTGTATATTTTTGTTTAGTTTTGTTGGCTTTGGTTCCACCCATCTGAACCGTTCTGTAGTATGTTCTCATTTCATGGACTGGAGGGAGGGATAATTGATAAATGTGTATGTTGTATTTGTGTGTTTTAAAGTGTGTACGCGTGTTGCTTTTTGGACACGAGGACGCAACGATTTTTCCACTTGATAAACTGATTGCAGTTTAATCACGAGTTCTAGTGTGCTGTGTTCCCTTACAAAAAATGACAGCAGTTTTTTTAGAAGTAATACTGCATGTAGAAAATGCAGTTTTTTGGACACGAAAACGGCATTATTGCAGTATATTTGGCGTACAACTGCAGTAGAACTGCAACATAACTGCGGTAATGCTGCAATATAACTGCGGTAGTATAACAATAATACTGCAATATAACTGTGGTAGTACTGCAATATAACTGCAGTAGTACTACAATAATACTATAACTGTGGAAGTACTGCAATATAACTGCAGTAGTACTACAATAATACTGCAATATAACTGCGGTAGTACTGCAATAATACTGCAATATAACTGCAGTAGTACAACAATAAAACTGCAGTAGTACTGCAATATAACTGCAGTAGTACTACAATAAAACTGCAGTAGTACTACAATAATACTGCAATATAAGTGCGGTAGTACTGCAATATAACTGCGGGAGTACTGCAATATAACTGCGGTAGTACTGCAATATAACTGCGGTAGTACTGCAATATAAGTGCAGTAGTACTACAATAATACTGCAATATAAGTGCCGTAGTACCACAATATAACTGCAGTAGTACTACAATAATACTGCAATATAACTGCGGTAGTACTGCAATATAAGTGCCGTAGTACTGCAATATAACTGCGGTAATACTGCAATATAACTGCGGTAGTACTGCAATATAACTGTGGTAGTGCTGCAATAATACTGCGGTGGCACTGCAATACATAATTTGACTAAAGTACAATACTACTGAAATGCAATACTAATGAAATGCTGTACAATACCATTTGAAATACAACCAGAACAACCCAAATAAGTTTTCACACATTTGCAATAATGAATTAAGGTACAAAACAGGGAATGTCTTAAATTGCAATGCAACAAATAATGTGATTTACTTTTTATTTTATTTAAAAAAACAGGCTGGGAGTTAGACAATGTATTTAAAGTGTTTATTTACAAATCATGCATACATCTTCCCCACATTATTCAGATAAGTTGTGTTTTTTGAAGAGCTTATTCTCATTCCACTTCGTTCTTTTCACTGCCTTCATCTCAGATGTGGAAACACGATTTTGGAAGTAGTCTGTAATAAACAAACAAAAAGAATCAGAGACAATCTTTTCAGTTACTCTTCACCACAGGCATATATTATGCTTAAAATGAATCTGAAAGTTAATGCAGGAACACGCCACTGTTTTTTATAAATAGGGGTTATTCAATGGAATTAATATTGTGCCATAATTAAACAAACAAATCCAGCATTTGCAAACAAACTCAATCTGCTGTGTAAAGGAAAACTCTACTCATAAACAAAGCAAGCAATGTGCAAGTGAAAAGGTCAATTTGAGCGAAAATGCAGTGTGAGACACTTGGTAGGGATGCAAATTATTGGATTTTGGCCGATATTCGATATGCTGATATTTGCAAACTCATTTTGAGTTTGGTACCGGCTGATACCGATATTTAAACACATTTCCCCCATAAAATAATATATACATAAAAAATACATGCACACACATTTTGATTACTGAAGAGAAATCAAATAAAGTCTCTCTCTGTACTACCGTTACCTTACTACCCTCATAGATAAGGCAATACAAAAGACAAACAACATTTGAATCTATCATAAATATAATTTTTTACAAATGTAGACAGACATTCACACCTTATACTGTAGCTATGCGAGTTGCACATATAAAATGAAGTTAACAAACAAGATCCATCAGGAAAAGCCATATGTCGCTGAATTTCACTGCGCTTTATGAGAGAGGTTTCAAGAGTTTTTCTTTTGCGTAAAGAAGCCGTTCGCCAGATGTGTTAAAATATAGGAGTGCATTGATGATTATTAGGCTACCGGTATAATAACACTCCTGGCTCCAGGTCTGAGTGAGTCATTTACTCTTACCTTTGTTGTTTGATTAACATTAAAGACACTTTAAGATCAGCCGCTGCTGACAGAGATGCAATCCGACATGTGTCCCCATTTTCTCACAAATCTCCACGTTAATTTAAGATTATTTAAATCCTTTAAAACTGCTCTAATGACAGGGTACCCCCAGGATCCACCAACTTAAATTCAAATGAAATTTAATTTCAAATGAAATTTAATGCCAACTTCGTACCCATAACGACCGAAGTATGAGGGGAAAATGTCAAATTAGTATACATTTCAAACCTTAGAAAATAATTATGTACTAGTAGGCTAATTTAAGTAAATAAAACATTTTACTTAAATTATCAATCATATTTAATACATACACAACAGCATTGTAGCGCGCACGTGTGTGT
Source organism: Hybognathus amarus (assembly GCA_030378365.1). NCBI lineage: Eukaryota > Metazoa > Chordata > Actinopteri > Cypriniformes > Leuciscidae > Hybognathus > Hybognathus amarus. Next base: position 184,774 of record JAQIUQ010000827.1, on the reverse strand, counting down.
ACAGGCCAGTGTTAATTTTGGCAGCCATTGTTGATTAAGAAAGTCTTAGTCTTCAGACGAAAATGCTTATTGGTCTTAATCACATTTGAGTCATCCTTTTTTTATAGTTGTAGTTGACAAAAAGTCTTAGCATTTTTGTCAACTTTTAGTCAAACTGCAGTTACTTTACTTTTGGTAGTTATTTTATATGTAGTCTTTAGAAAAGAAAATGTCATAATTATTCTCTCTAGGCCAATTCAATTAAGCATATGATAAATTATTGAGATTTCACTCTTTAGCAGTAGCACTTGTGCAGTTCCTCATAATTATCCCTTTTCCTAAGTTCAGTGGTTCTCCAATGTTTTAGAGTGCTGTACCCCCTGTATCCCTCTCTCTTCCACTTAGACTGCACATTTTACCTTTATAATTCCTTTTAAAAAATAAACAATGCTTTAAATAAAACATTGTTCATTAATATGCAATGTTAAAAAACATTAAAATCGCCATTAGGTGGTGATAACTCTTTATGAGTGAGTCTTTGAATCATTCATTTATTGAATCTCACGATTCGTTCAAAGCCACTTATTTTGTTATAGGCCCTGTCCCAAATCGGCACACTTCACGCGGACTTGCGGTCTCGTGGACTTAAATTGCGCGTGCTCGCCAGTCCCACGAGTCCGTAGGCTGTCCCATTTGGCATTTTAACGCTCTGAAGTGTGCTCAGCAGCGCCCCCTTTGTACCCTTGAAGCGGTCTTCCGCGAAGCCCGCATTAGTGGTGGGAAGTTCGGATCATTTTACTGACTCGGATCTTTGAGTCTCGTTCAGCAAAATGAACGAATCTTTTATACGAGTCATTTCGGTCATTTCATCATTATATAATTAAAATGTCATTTTAAATATCCCAAAACATCTAGTACTAACGAAAATCTTGATTACATTTGTAAAAATAACATAAATAACTATATGGTAATGCAGCCAAAGCCAAATTATAAGCAAATGAAATAACTGTATATTAATTAGTTGCTGGGTCTCAAGTTCAAGCTATTGCAGTCTGACCCTGTTATAGTTCACCTCACTTCCTGATCCGAGACGTTCTTTTCTTTGCAACTTCATATTTATCAGGTTTGTTCTCCTCCTCTCATGTCTCACACGTTAGCTGTTGACTTGTCAGTATCTGACTCTGATCTGTGCTGTCTGCTAAGCCGTGCCGTGAGATATAGCAGGACGGGAAAGACTAAAGATTAGTTCATCTCTCAGAGTTCGGGTTCGGCCGGGTCAAAGTCTTTCGTTCTTCCTGTCAGTCCCATAGAGTCTATGCTGTCAGCACCGAAAGAGAAATGATCATTCCATCTCTCGAGTTCGAGGTTCGGCCGGGTACGAACCCGAACTGAGAGATGAACTAATCATTTCACGTTCTTTTCTCACGTGACCACTCTCGCATCAAATGCAACATTGACTGCGTCTGAATGTATATTGTGTTATATAGGCATTGAAATACAAAATATGTTCAATAAACATTATAAACAAAAGTTCCATTTTTCCTTATTATTGTCCCTGTCCGTCTCTTTTCTATATAATGCATCTGTGGTGTGTTTTATTATATATTATACATTAATTAACTACTATTATATTATACACCATCTACGTGCTTGTTTGTAAAAAGTTTGTGAATTAGTTTGTGAATTAGGCTATTCAATACGGTGACAATTCACGTGACTAAAGAACGAAGGACTCAAACCCGAAGACTCAAATGAACTAATCATTCCTCTTTCCGGTGATCTGACAGCATAGGCTCAATGGACTGACAGGAAGAACGAAAGACTCAGACCCGCCGAACCCGAACTTGAGAGATGAACTAATCATTTCTCTTTCCGGTACTAACAGCATAGGCTCTATGGGACTAACAGGAAGAACGAAAGACTCGGACTCGACCCCGAACCCGAACTTTAGACTTGAGAGATGAACTAATCATTTCTGTTTCCAGTACAGATTCAGAATCCATATGGTGCGCAATGCGCATGCGCGGGTAACACAAAATGAACGAATCACTCCCGAGACAACTCGGTAGTCCCGAGTCATATTAAAGATCCGTTCAAAATGAACGAATCGTTCATGAACGACACATCACTAGCCCGCATAGATGCAGGCTCCACGCACTTTAACTACCCAGGAATCCCTGCGAAAGGCCAATCAGACAACAGATGGGAGGAGATTTCGCTCGCGGACTGTAAACAATGGCTGAGAAGAGAATATTTAAGAGTTTAATTATGTTTTTATGACATAGGCGTACATTTTACCAGTTGTTAATTACAGTTTATACAAACATATTATCGACCAGTGGTTGTATCTCAAACGTAATAATAGCTGTTGAATATACGATTGCATTATGATTCATTACATAAATAGAACCGAATGACTGAGTCATATAAACGTAGTATAAATTTTGAAACTATACGTTTTTCTTAAACTCGTCTTCATTTTTGTGAAGTTTTCTCGTTACAGAACACAGACCGACTGAATGACACTTTAAGTGGAAAATCTTAAAGATCGCTGCACTCCAGCTTGTCTGTGTTTTCAGATAATCCGCGCTTCTTCAGCAGTGTAGAGAGAGCGCCGCACATGGTTGCCAGATACTTTTGAAAAGACCGGTTAGAAAATATGTTCTTTTAACAGAAAAGTTCTTATTTGGGGTTTAAATTCTGTCATTTGTGGCCACAGCGGATTAAACTAGGCTAGGTACTATCTTGTTCTGTACCTCACTTGCCTAGTAACCATAGAAACGGGTGCGCACACGATCGCTTTTTCTGCTATAATGTGGAGTGCGAGGGGCACTAAATGCTGCATACATTTTGAATTAGCCTACATTAGTAACAGTTAATTTTGTTACGGTATGACTATGAACTTAATCCCAGGAAAGGCAAACAAAATATATATAAGACATTTGTAACGAAATCCAAGACTTTGTATACTAAATTCAAGGCTTTTAAGGCCTTAATTTGAGATGATCAAATTCAAGACTTTTTCAAGGCTTTTAAGACCCACGGGTACCCTAAATGAGGACACTCGACAAAACTGACATTTTGGCATAATTTGTGTGCGTGTTATGGTTTGTTCAAGCCTGAAAGAGAACTCGATACTGAAGCACGTCTTTTCCTCCACACAGCTGGAAATTTAAGTTGCTGGCACTCATGCTACGTTCACGGTCGTTACGTGCGCATAGTAAATCCACCACATATTGGCATGGCTCATCGGCAGAGATATTAATATCGAGCCGATACCGATGATCATTAAGCTTTTATCGGCTGATACCGAATGTCGTGCTGATATCATTCGTGCATCCATAACACTTGGCTTTATATGAGATATCTCGCCTCAATTTTCTCACAAATGCAGTTAAGCAACTTCCTCTTCTAAAACAGTAGACGGCGCTAAACTCAGTCTAGGTGATTAATTTAGTCCCCAGGTGAGGCCCACTTGCCTTTCTCCCAGGAGAAGCCCACTTGCCTTTGCATACAGCTGTGGACAATGACTGGTGAAGAGGTGTTTACTGTATCTTACTGTATCTATAATGAACCTTTTTGAGGTTTTCTTTAGCAAAATGTTATTCTATATCTAGACATATCCATATTAGATCTTAATCTAATTGAATTACATCCTATTTATGTTATTTTTTTTGTTTATTGTTCAGCATTAATAATGAGTTTGAACACTCTCAGATAAAAAGTTAAATAACTCACCCTCATGTCATTCCAACCCCGCAAAGACCCGGGAAAACACGGGGAATTGAAGATCTTTTTGATGAAATCTTTCTGTCACTTAAAGCTTGCATCACATCCTTATCAGAACCCATTGCATTGATTGTAAACACCTGCCTCAACTCTGGTGCTGTGCCTGCTGCCCTCAAGATTGCTGCAGTCACACCGATTCTCAAAAAAACTGACGGTGACCCCACATCACTATGTAACTACCGCCCTATCTCCAACCTCCCCTTCCTGGCCAAGGTATTGGAAAGAGTGGTGGCTTCACAACTACACACCTTTCTTAATCACCATGACCTGTATGAGCCTTTTCAATCTGGTTTCCGTTCATGTCACAGTACAGAGACTGCCCTTCTGCGCATCGTTAACGACCTTCTACTGTCTGCTGACTCTGGTTCACTTAACATTCTCATCCTCCTTGACCTTAGTGCTGCCTTCGATACTATCAACCACAATGTTCTAATCACCCGTCTGTCTGCTATTGGTGTTTCTGGTACAGCCCTCACTTGGTTCCAGTCTTACCTCTTCAACAGAAAGCAGTTTGTGTCGCTTGGTCCTCATCAGTCTTCCAAGTCCTCTGTCACACGTGGTGTCCCCCAGGGTTCTGTACTTGGGCCCCTCCTCTTTCTCATATACATCCTCCCTATTGGCCCTATTATACGCAGCCACGGTCTTAAATTCCACTGTTATGCAGATGATATCCAACTCTATTTGACCACTCACTCTCCCTCTGACCCACCTCCGTGCTCCCTCACTGACTGCCTCTCTGACTTAAAACTATGGATGCAAAACAATTTCCTTAAACTCAACACAGATAAAACTGAAATTCTGCTGATTGGCCCTAAAAGCATCCTTTCGAAATCTCCCAGTCTCACTGTCAATATTGATGGTTCATCTGTCCACCCTACCCCTCTTGTCAAAAACCTTGGCATTTTGCTTGACTCCACCCTTAGCTTTGATCCTCATATCAAATCACTCACTAAGACTGCCTTCTTTCACCTCCGCAACATTGCTCGCCTCAAACCCTTCCTCTCTGTTAGTGATGCACACACTTTAGTTAACTGCTTCATTATGTCCCGTCTAGACTACTGCAACTCACTTTTCCTTGGTCTCCCTGTCAAATCACTTCAAAGGTTACAATATTTTCAAAACTCAGCAGCCAGGCTCCTCACCCATACCAGACGATCAGCACACATCACCCCCATTCTCTACCAACTTCACTGGCTACCAGTTCCGTCCCGGATCAAATACAAAGTAGTACTACTCACCTTCAAAGCGCTTCATAACCTTTCTCCCCCTACATCCGCGATATCCTGATCCCTTACACTCCATCACGCTCACTCAGATCCTCTGAACAAAATCTCTTGACTATCCCCCGCTACAGACTTTCCACCCTGGGTGGCAGATCCTTCAGTGTCTTGGCCCCCAAACTCTGGAACAGCCTCCCACAATCTCTTCGTGACTGTCCTTCACTTCCCCTCTTTAAAGCTCATCTCAAGACCTTTTTGTTTAATGATAATTTCTCCACACCAAACTCATAGCTTCATATTGATAACTTGTCTTTGTTGTATTGTTTTGGTTGTTGCTGTTGTGTATACTTTCCTTGCCACTATGTAAAGCGACATAGAATAAACTTAAAATAAACTTATTATTATTATTATTACTCCATTGACAGTCTACACAATTTGCCCAATAACATGCATTTCTGGAAAAAAGCAGAGAGACACAATTTTTAAAGTCTGTGAGTGCATATTTGTTTCACTGCAGCCATCTCCTTCTGTTTTTAGTTGTTACCAGTAACGTTACATTTTCCTGGAAATAGCAATCACACAAAAAAAGTAAGTTAGCCTACTTTAAAAAAAAGAAATCCTTTTCTGCACATAATGTCAAACTACTGAACATATTTTCTTGTATTTTTCAGTAAGTTAGTGTCTGATATTTCTAATATTCCTGATATTAAATTTAAACAATTTAAGTAAAGTCACCATTATGTATAGCACTTTATACAATACAGATAGTTTTTAAAAATGCGTTGAAAGTGAAAAAGACAATAATGCTGCAAAGTGAAAACATAAGTTACACAATCTGCTGTGACGCAGTTAACACTAACGTTAAACAAACCGGAGAATGGTAAAACTGCTAATATTAAAGGGGCACTAGACGACAATGCTGTCAAACAGCGACCCCTAGAGTAACTGATCGCAGCAGCAACGAGCGCTTTGGTCACTTGAATTAAAAAACAACACATTTCAGATCGCCTCTTATTTAACAAACGAAATAAATGAATCTACTAGAGTTACCTGGAGATTTTTTATTTGTTTGTATTGGTACATCCGTGCTGTGAGATGTTTCAATGGGGACATATCACACGCACATTATGGCTATATGCTCGCGTCTGACTCCTCGCTCGGTCAGTCTGCTTTTTGCTCTTTCTCTGTTCCTCCGACAATGCTTTCCTAGCTTTCTATATCTTATATGCCGGCTCCGCCATGACGATAGTATGACAAACTCCATACTTCTCGACCTTGTTCCTGGATATGTGCAGTGTTGTCGCAAAGGAATATGAGAGCTGATATCACGCGATACTTCCTGATATTGAGGCCGGCGAGCCGCGGCCTGAAACTGCAAGTGAGATTTTTCCGCTCACAGGCACCAGGGGGGTCAGACGCCACCATTCAACCCGAAAGAAGTCATATAACCATTTCAATAACTCTGAAGCTGTTAAATTAAGCTAAAATAACTGCATAGTGTCCCTTTAACGTGCTACAGTATAGAAGTGGCGTTTCCTCTTATTTTCCCACTGGGTTGAACAACATATACGTAAAGTCTTTTTTACACCAATCTAAAATAAAAAAAATAAATAAATAAATATGAGGACATGTTATAACTTACTCACCTCTAAGCTGAATGACTTGACAAGGCCTAGCGCAATTAACTTCTTATCTTTCAGAAAACGCTTCTCTTCCATTCCACTTGTTAATGACCAACACCACGAGTAATGCTGTCATGTTTTTGTGTTTTAATTGTGATAGTTCATAAATATGAACGTATATGAATGATAATTTCAGTGAGGAAATCAACCAAACCGTATGGAGCAAACACTACACGGAAAGACGCTAACTGACAGTAATGAGCATCAGCTGCTCTCGAGACTCATTGTCAGGACAACAGCTCGCGACGCGTTCGCACAAAGGAAGTTCTGGTCACATGGGCTATGTCTCACACAAACAGCATAACTGCAGTACTGTGTAATATTAATGGGAGGCTAAGACTTCAGATGCAAAAAAACAAAAACTTCATCTGCCTAGCTTTTCATACTATAAAGCTCCTTTATTTAGTTTCAGTAATTTCACTTTTTAATGGCAACTAAACTGATATCATTGCCTGAGAGCCCAATAAATAAAAAAAAGAAGCTAAAAAAATGGATTTGTTTTCTCTATCAAAAAAGGTTTATCACTTTTTAAAGTGTATCACTGAACTGCAGTTATTTTATCTATAGCTACTTCATTATACTGCAAATCTACATTTGTACTGCAGTTTTACTTCACTATTCTGAAGTTGTACTTTTTGTACTGCTGTTTTACTGCAGGTGCACTTCAAAGTACTGCAGTCACATTATATCTATACTGCAGTTATACTTCGTTAATACTGCAAATCTACAGTTGTACTGCAGTTTTACTTCACTATTCTGAAGTTGTACTTTTTGTACTGCTGTTTTACTGCAGTTGCACTTCAATGTACTGCAGTCACATTGTATCTATACTGCAGTTATACTGCAGTTATACTTGCGTTAATACTGCAAAACTACAGTTGTACTTCATTGTACTGCAGTTATACTGCTTTGAACTGCAGTTTTACTGCAGTTATACTTTGATTGTACTGCAGTTATTTTTCGTAAGGGTTGGGCTGGGGATAACCATTGGAGTGTAGCGATGTTTGGAATGTTCACTTGGGGATCGCCGGTTGTCCTCGTGTGCGCGTGCTGAGTTAATGTGTGATAGAATCTCTTTCAATGTGTATTTATATGATGGTACTATTTTTCTAAATCAGATTGTAAATAAAAATATATATTTTTCTCTAAAGTCCTGTGTGGTGACTTGTCCTCTGCCTCTGTAAAGAATAGGTTTACTAATACATTATTCGCAACTACTTTTATTTGCGTAATGTCACAATAACAAGAAAACATTGTGCTTTTGTAAAATAAAATAAAACAATCAGGCGCGCTTTATGATCTTTGTGAACTGGAGCGTGAGAACTGAAACAATAGCCTTTATAGACTAAAGCTTTAAATGTCCACTTTAAAAATAACAAATTCGAATTGTAAACTAATACCTTCTGATTATGTAATCTGTATGAAAGGTGCAGTTCTCTCTAAATGTGCATCCGGAGATTGTTTTTAGCTCATTATTTTTTCAGACGCATTTATAATAACTCACCTATACAGCACTGTGGGAAAAATATCCAGGTTCTAATTTGGCATTAGAAACCAGTAAAATCTACATTGTTTTCCCATATTAATTTGTGAATATTTTAAACGTTTTAAAGGGACAAAAAGTCATAAACAGCATTGGTGTGGTCCAAACTGTTGGTGTTCAACTTTGCGTTTTAAAAATACAACAACCGTTCATTTTTCGTTTTGCAACGACCGTTTGGACATAATACAAGAAGATAGAGTTCTTTATTAAATTCATTTAAAAAAAAGAAACAATAATTACAGGAATAGCCTCTCTAAACCTCAAAGAAATGCCATCAAGACATCGAAGTAGAAATAAGGGAGAAACACCCAGGAACTCTGTGTCTTTCCCTGCCATTAATGCTTGGATAACACACCACGTCTCCTTCCATTTATAATAATAATGTCAAGTGTGGTGCATGGCTGTGAAATATAAACCTACCAAAGTTCATTGCCATGATTTTTGGAATGACTTCTTGCGAGAGGAAAAAAAAAGACATTTTAGTTGCATAACATCGGTTAATGGAAACACCGTCATTTCGCAATAGTTTTTTATCGACATTTGCAAAATATCGCAAAAGTTTTGCACAAAATCTGTAATGGAAACACGCCTATTGTCAGTTAACTTAATCTAAAATAGACCACAAGCTGTTAAAGATCAACAGCCATCCGTGTAGGATCTATATATTCCGAATTAATCATAATTGGTTGTGTTTAATTATTTATAAATCCCTGAAACAGACGTGTATGCTGTATGACCCCTCGGGTGATTTATTTATGTAAGGACTTGGTTCAAACTATATTTGATAATTTGTTGATGAGAGATTAATAACTGTTGAATATCTTTCCCTGAAATTAAAATTGACTACAGAGCTAGCTTTGACCAAGATTCTTTACATATTTAATTGGTGGAGAAATTAGAGGCATATTTTAAGCTTTGTTGCGTGAGCAATTAATGCAGTGTCAATTTTGTGTATTTTTTTGTGTTTAAGATAAGCGAGCGCGCCGCCTCAGCACGCTGAAAGTCTGCAGCAGTTCAGCACAGCACATTATAAATGGCTAAATTTGCTTAGCGTTTTAGTCGTGGTGATTGCTAAAATAAATTGCAGTTCATAATACTGATATTCACTGCTAAGTGTTGAAAGTAAACTGTAGTTTGTGATGAAAAGAAATATTACCTCTGTAAAGACGTTTACATGTTAATACATTTTCTTTTGACCCGCCTGTTTCAAAACGAGAATCTTTTGAGCAGAAGCAAAAGAGGAATTGAATACAGCCATGATCCTCTAATTCAACCTAACAAGGTCTGATATTATAATCGTTAGATTAACGAAACTCCTGGTTTCAACTTTCGCATTTAGCTAACCAAGTGTTAAACCAGAACATTTCAAATCATTAAGTGCTAAATGATAGATGTGTTAGGAGTTAAAACCACAGACGTAAATTCCTGTTGGTAAAGTTTACGCGCTCCACAGAAGGTACAAATGAAAGGTTGGTTGCGATTTTGCTGCTGAACGCTAGAGCGCAGCCTAGCGCCTCACAGTCTCAAATTACCGCCAGACCCTCTTCATCAATGTGGGCGAAATAGCGCCATCGTGCGGACACTCTTAGACAGGTCATTCTTTCCTGAAAATTTTCTTTTCCAGTCATTTCCAATTCTTCACAGTTGAAGTGACTCACGGCAGAAAACGGTGGCACTCCCACGCTGAGTCAGCTCCTTGTTCTTCTTGCATTCTGTTTGAGATTTCAGTCTATTTTCAGTTGGGTTTTTTCTATGTTATCAGTGATTAGCATTAGAGGTAATGCCATCTGATTAATTTTCGTAATCTCATTCAGATTTGGTTTGAAGAAAAACTTGTGAAGATAAATCTGAATTAAATTCTCATTTAATCTTATGAATTGTGTTGCGGGTAATTCTACTTAATTCTGTTTCTCTCCAGATAAGTTTATTGATTTTCCCTGGGATAAATCAGTAAATCTTATTAATATTTTACCATTTTCTCCTTCTAAAGGTTGAGTTTGTTAATTTGTTTTTAATGAATTGATAACTTTTATTATTTGTTTTATCTAAAAAAAGTTTAAATATTTTTCTTCCTTCTCTCAGTGATACTTTATCACACTGCATCCGCACTATCTTAGGTGTTACCTAACATCTCTGTATACGCTTATTAATTGAATTTAAATCTGCAATTTTGATTAAGCTTGACTTTTCTACCACTGGCTGTGGGTGAGTCTTAGACCTTCCTGTCTCTTTCCATTGGTGTGGCATGCAACAAGACATCAGCAATTTGGCACCCCCACAAAAGAGGGGGTCAACCACGCCAAAGTGACACAAGGGAATTTTGGACCTAATACTCAATCCAGGGCCTGAATCTGGGCCACTCTTAATGAGGGTTCTGGGGAAAAGTCCAGTGTCGTAAGCAGGTGACCTCTTCGGCAGTGCTGGTTGTGTTTAAAGTCGAAGGTGAGCGGGTGCACCGTGGTTGATGCACAGGAAAGGCCCGCGGACACCTCAGTTAATGTTTGGAGCGACGGAAAGATTGCCCTCGCCGCTGGCTCCAGCTCAGAGTGATTTCAGGTCACCCCAGGCAAGCTGAAATAAGGTAAAGAAGTAAAAGTCATCCACTTAGTATAGGCCACAAGAATATTAGATATTCTCCCATGATTCTCCCATGTGTTGTCCACCCTTTCTCAGAAAACCACACATAGTCGGCTCAGCCTTCTTAGTTCCCGTAACACTTTCTGTGCTATTATTTTACTCTGTATTTACAGACCCATTAATTCCTATTGTCTAATCTCACTTTAAGTTTTTTTTCTTTTGCTATTCTTCTGTTCTCTCTGTTCTGTGTGAACTGTGCCTTTCACGTCACTCAGAGACACAGCCTACAGAGACACCCCAGGAAAGCTAAATAACAGTCTGACAACTCGAGCCGTTAGCGTCAACAGTGACCCACTAGGCTCTGGCCCTGTCAAAATCTTCATTTAGGCCCTGCGCTGACCTGAACAATTTGTCCCTAGCTAACTGTCTAACTGTCTGCATCAGTTAGTCGAAATTCCCATAAACGGCATTGTCCGTATTAAGAGTATAGCGCATAAATTGTAGAACAAACTTGCATTTGGTCTCTTTGTGTGTGTTGTGCTCCTCTCGCCTACAGTATGCCAGTATGTCCCAGTCTCCCAGCCCAGTGGCCCCCTGGGCCAGCCTCGAGACATGGCTGACCACCATGACAGCCACCTTCCTGCCCAAGGATACCGGCAACTCCGAGCCCCGGAGCCAATCGCAGCTGGACGCCGACCTGGACCTGCTGATGAGGCATGACCCAACTCAGAACTACAACCACAAAGAAAGGACCCGAATCGTGGGAAACCTGGCCCACACGCTCGTCGCACAAGCCCGCCTTCACAAGAGAAATGCCATCGACCTGGAACAGGAGATGGCAACTCTACAGCTCCAAGCGGAGGAGGCCCGGCGTGACCAAGCAAAAACCCAGAGTCGGCTAGATCAGCTACTATTTGAGAATGAGGAGCAGAGCTAGGAGGAAACAGACCCCCAGAGCAACGGAAGGAAGTAGAAAAACTTAAAAATGCCCTGGAAAGCCTTCGTCTATACACCGACCAAAAGGAATTAAAAGAAAGAAAGACACTTCTTTCAGAGAGACACTCACCGTGACACTCTCCTTGCAAGAGCAGAGGCTGAATTGAAAGATCGAGACGCAAAAGCCAAGGCCGGTGAAAAACACTTAAAAGCGGCCCGAGCTGAAATTGATCAACTTACCCAGCAAAGAGACCTTTATAAAGATGTACTTGATACTGTCCACAGAGAATTAAAACACTCCTATAAACTGCAGAGTGACCGGGAAAGGGAAAACGCACACTACAAAGTTTCCCCTGACCGGTCGGGCCACACACTTCAGTCAAGAACACAGAACTGTGAAGGGGGACGAACGTCCTCCGTCCAGAACATCAACGGACAGCCTACCAGAATCCTTGCATGCAGAGAAGGGAGGGGCTTTCCAGCCAACCCTGACACTTACCACGGCATGGCCCTCAAAGAACTTGACAAGCTGGCCAGGAACATTCCTACTTTCACACCAAACCCTGCAGGAGGCCACGATGTGCATGCCTAACTAAAAAAAAACATTGACTTTCATTTGAACACTGTTCCCCATGTGACCCCTTGGGACAGATTATACCTGCTTAGAATTATGTCTAGTCAGGACGTACGCAGTTTCCTGGACTCTGAGCCATGATTTTCCTGACTTTGAACTGACTTAACCATTCATTGGGCCCATTCCAGCTTCAATGATACCCGAAGGGTACACAGACGACACACTGCGCACAGCACCGTTCAAACCATCTCCATTGCCTCAGTCATGCCGATGGACAAAGATCAAGTATGCAGAACAGAACTGACGGAGGACCAACACCTTGCCGCATACACAGTCTCCAAACAGCCTACCTGCGAGACTGATGAAACTGCTGCACCTACACCTGCCAACAAAACAGGCAACTCACCCACAGAAGAACCTTATCATGTATTTGAGTCTAAAGAACAGCAAATTTTAAAAGATGCCAATGCATTCAAGGATGATGCAGATCAACAAAGACTCAGACAAGTCCTTTACAAATTCAAAGCGTTCTTTGCTTCTTTAGAGAAGCGCTCAAAGATTCTTTAGATTGTGGTCTCACCCACCTTTACACCTTGTGCATCCTAACACACCCTAAGGCTCCTCCCACCTTCGTCAGGCAGTACAAGATCCCAATAGCATCACATGAACCGGTGCAAGAGATTATTGACTCAATGCTTGAAAAAGGTGTAATTCGCCCATGCAACAGCACTTACAGTGGTTACTCAACCAGAATAATACTTTCACCGCCGTCGCTCCCGCGGCGGTGAAATTCGGATCTGTATTTGCTGCCTTTTACCGCTAAGCGGCGCTACAATCACAGACTTTGAAAGGTGTCCGTTTATTCTCTCTATTGCGTAATCTAACGCCGCGCCGCGGCTCATTCAGAGCGATTGAAAGCTGGTAACAGATTAATTCAAGTGAAACATAAACAAATTCATAATCACAATACTGAAATTAAATTGAATAAATAGTAAAAACATTACAACATAAAACATTGCAACAGAATATATATTAGGCTATCAATGGGGCTAAGGAAGAGCATAAGACAAGACTTAATAGCGTTCAGATGGTAGCTCAGTGGGTAACGCAACAACATAAATCTCACTGCGCTTCAAGCGATCCGAGATCGAATCTCACTGTAGCCAATATACTGTTGGCCAACTTCATTTATGTTTTACCGTTCTTCTTGATGCTTAAATATGTAACTGTTTATTAGCAAACTGTTTGTCAAGCGTTTTGTTTAATTATCATCAATGCCACTTTAACATAAATTTGCTAGATTCCATGTAGAGCCGCTGCATGACCAAACCTGATGAGGGAAATGAAATTAATTTTTTTTAAAAGCTGATCACATCAGAAAATTAAAATAATGATGCTCGTCTTTAATCTAAATCATTTTGTGAAGTTGACTTACAGTGATGGCCATAGCAATGGGAGAATTTTTTCAAAACAGATCCATACATTGAACAAATCAGAACAGACTGATTTTGTTGACTTGACAGACTAACTAAGTAGTATTACTTTCAATATAAAAACAAATGAAAATGTAAAAGAACACTAAAATTGATTAAGTTTGAATCCCGAACAAACATGGTCTACTTTTTTATTATTAATGCAGAGAGATTTGTCAATAGTTCTAAAACTTTTTTACTCCCTTTTTTTTGTCTAGCCTATATTTTATATTTATAAAATAAAATTACCATGCATTTCTATTTACGTTAGGGACCATTTTATCCAACAAAATGACTGAATTAACATCTGCATAATAATAATAATAATAAAAACAGCACAGGGTCTTGTAAAAACACTTTTTTTATTTTTTCAACAAAGATTTTTGACAAGAACAAGACGAGTAAATAGACAGATGTTAAAAAATAAACAAACAAAAAACAATATATCAAAATTTTAAAACAGAGAAAATAATAAATTAAAATAGTTGCTACAAAATAATTTGTTACATTTAACAAACGCAAAATGTAAATGTACAAATAAATTTTAAAACGAATAAAAAAAAACTTTTAGAACAAAAGTAAATATAGTTGAAACTCTAGAGTTCAAAAATATAGTTGAAACTTTAAAATATAGCTCTAACTACAATATCTAATATTGTAGACGTCGGTGGGCAACAGTGTTTCTCGGTGAGCGTAGAAATTCGTTCACCCTGTCCTTGATCCGCTTGCTGTCACTGCTAGTCATGTGGGGAATCTCTGGGCAACTGAAGTTGTTATAAAGTTCACAGGCAGTCCACGTTTGCCTCTCGAACTATCCCAGTTTGTTGTGGATGCCCACTCTTCGTAGATGCGCTGCGGTACCACGGCACGGAACAGCAAGCAACCATACCGATCTGGCCGCCCCTGACTGCATCATCAGCGACTCAATCAGCTCCGGAGTGGGAGAAGTGAACGGGAGTTCGGGAAATGGAAAATGGAATTCGCATTTTTTAGGGCACAAATGCTGGGTTACTATTTTTATTGAAGTAAAAATTGTCTTTCCACAAAAAATTGTCTTCCCACAAAAAATGTTCTTTCCACAAAAAGTTGTGTCAAGTCCGTCTAACGTTTTTCTTTAATGGTTGAGAGACATTTATCTTATAAACATTGACTAGGCCTAGTTGTGTGTTTGTGTCCATGCGTTAAATGTTTTAGAATGTCACACACCATTCAAATGCAAAATATGCGCCCTTCTCCACTTTAAGCTAACTCAAGCCAGCTCCTGAGATGAGGCTGGCAATATGTTGTTTTTCCCCGGCTATCACGAACAGGACACGTGTATGCCAAGTTCACACTACAGGATTTTAAGCCCGATTTATGCCCGATTTAAAGATCGCGAGCTCGCCGACAGGTCAGGGTGTAATCGCGTGCAAATCGCGGGCGATTCAGCGGACGATGAACGCTCGCCAATCTGTTAGTATGAAAGAGCCAACAGACGCAGCAAAACGCTCGCAGATGCCTCGCAGACGCGTCACCAAGCCCAGAAAAATATCTAGCCTGCTAGATATCCAGAGCCGTCGCGCGACTCAACCTCAGTGATGTCATGAGTACAGCCAATCATAGCAACGCATGGGTTGAGGACACCAGGTAAATCTTAGTTTTTATTTATTTTTTTGCATTTTTTCCTCAGAGCAGAAGATCGTCGCGCAAACAGTGTGCAGCACTAGTTTCTGTCTGACGTCCATTATTCACGTGTTGTGTTTTCTTCTTCGCTGCGTATAGGCGCACGTGCTGTTTCGCGTCATTTATGGTTTGTTTTATTGCGTGTTTTTTCATGACAAAACGTGGTTTGTAGACAAGATAGAATCGTTGGGTGCCAGAGTTGTTGTCAACTCGTTATTTATTTGATTATTTTCAGGATTTAGACTGTACCATAGTACTGAAACAGCTTGCTCTTGTCATCCGATCGTGGGTGTATCTCCATGCAGCGCGTTGTCAGCTCGTGTAGTGAGTTACCTCCTGTTGTGGATCAATCACGTTGTGTTGTGTGGTGTGAACAGCTAAACAACTTGAACACTCTGATTTCACTGAGACCAAGTCATGTAGTGTGAAACGCACAGTTCAGACCAACATTTTAAAATCATGTAGTGTGAACTTGGCATTAGTGTGCATTTGGTGTTATGATTTTAGACGAGCGGCAAGCGGTAACTTTCATGATTTCATAAAACACATTCAGGGCCATATTGCATCTTATGTTACACAAAGGAATGTAATTCATAATTTGATCGATGTTTTAGGTACATCTGCCCCACTCGCTAATTATGCCTAAAAAGGGGAAAATGGTCACCAATTGTCTGACTATGCTCATGATACATAGTTACAAAATTACCAGTTGTAGGCTACATGTAAATTTACAGGGTTGTCATGGAACCATTAACCCAGACAAAGAGCCATATAAGAACCATTATTTAGAAGTGCATATGGCCTACCTGAGAAATTAACTGATCATTAGCAGGATTTGGGTTATTACAATCATGCTGCTTTATATTGAATAGCTATATTGCATAACTGTTAAACAAACACCTCTACTTAAGAATAGGCCTATTCTACGTTTTAATCCCCATAACAGCTCACAATTCACCGTTTAATCGCCCTAATATTAACACCAATGCTCACAACTCATTAAAACATAGCCTAATAAATGACCGGGGCGGTCACTTTTTAGACGTTAGACTATAACTGGTCCTGTTTTCTTAAATCGAGACATATTATCTGTATGACCAAAAATCATGGAGTGGGCTAGCCTTTTAAGTTCTCTAATTTATTTCCACTGACTGCAAGCAACCGCGGCGCTACCATTGGGCCTGGGTGGGCCTGGGCCCACCCATTTCAGGACCGGGCCCGCCCATTTTGACCCAGGCGGGTATTCTCCAGGTATTCTCGTCTGCAGAGACGTACGGATTTTCATTCTATCAGTTCATTCAATAAGCAGCCAGAGGAAAGCTGAGTAAAAGCTTCTCAACCAATCAGCGGCTTCTACCCCACGTGTGGACTCTTAAGCCTGCCCACAGGCTGCATCGTCACCAGCAAGTGATCCAATGAAATGAATGACGTTGGCGCGCACGATTTTCAATGAGACAGAAACAGACGGTCAGCGAATCGGATGTGTTCTGTGACTTGTAAACAAGAAAAAACGCATGCATTCGGATATTTGGAGATCGGTTTCAGGCCTCATTCATATGTGGAAATAAATTAGAAATAAATCAGATATGTGTGCATTTAGACCACTTCTCCGCGGTTTAATGACGAGAGAAACCCCGACGCGCATCTGCAAAGGGATGGATTGCCCGACAAAACGTCGTAGAGAAAACGTGAATGTGGACAAACGTTGACACATATCAAAAAGGGTGGCTTGCTCGTCCTAAAATTTCGGACCCACTGCTACTCGTTAAAGCCTGTTTAAACGCAATATGCTTCCACCAGTCTTGAGATTTCTCTCGCACATAATAACTGAAGCGCAGGCAGGCACTTTTCGTCCTCCTCCTCCTCAAAATCATGGTGATGTTTGGAGAACTTCGCATAAATTGCAGATTTAGCATCAAGCATGTTTCGCGTTCGTCCATCTGTAAAAAGGGTGACCAAATGTCCTGTTTTCCCAGGACATGTCCTGTTTGCACGTCTTGTCCTGGCTGTTTTTTATAAAGTGATGAAAAAATGTCCTGGTTTTAATTATTTTTCATTGGGCCATTAAAAAAGAAAAACATGATTAAGAGGAAGAAGAAAACTAAAGATATAAACAACTTTTGTTAGTTCGTTTTTGTTAAGTTTGTGAGAGCTATTTTGGTTCAATTTGGAGGTATAGGCAATTTATTTATTTTTTTCTAATAGCCTACAGAATAGACAATATTTCTATCATTATTTCATTCATTATTTTTGAAACCTGTCACAATAAAACATGTTGAGTAGAGTATAACCTCTGAGAAGCCTGTCTGAATTTGTGTCTTTGTTATAGATAGTATTTTGTAATGTAACAAATTTATATCCATACAGAGGAGGCATTAAATGTATTGAAATTAAAAAGGCATCTTTGAGTAAACTTCGAGTATCATTTGAGTATCTCATTGCCGGGCCGATTGTCCTGGTTTTTGATAATCAAAATATGGTCACCCTTTAAGCAAGTGCGATGTTTTAGATGGCTATATGGCAAGTTTAAACACATGACTCGGATGCAGTCGAAAGAACGTAAACGGACGGTAAAAAAATAAATAAAAAAAATCGGATAAATGGGATAAATAACAAATTAGAATTGGGCATTAAGACCTGCAGTGTAATCGAGGCATTATTTTCAGAATAATAACAATTTAACTTTTTTATTTAATCTATTATTAGGCTATCATTTTTACCACTCTCCACGCCTCCCATGGCATGCTCTGGCTCCTCAGTCCCCACACTTTAGTTAGATATGTTGTTCATTTAATTATTTCATGTTGATACAGTTCTTCTATCATTATGAATAAATAAAAAACAGTTAAATAATTTTGTAGGCTATCATTTTCCTGCTGTTTTTGTTTAGCAGCTGTCAGATTCAATGCTGCTGTTATTTCATGTCGAGACAGTTCTTCTGTCATTCTAACTTTATAAGAAACAGTTTTTGGTCAGTTCCCTGCCCGTCGTGCTGGGTAAATAACTGGAGAGAGAAACAGAGACCCTCCAATTCCGTTTCAGTCTTTTTGTGTATTGAACATTCAAAAGAGATAAATCAAGTGAAGCTCACTGCCGTCTTTGTCCGCTTAAGCACTAAGCTGAGGACTGCGACACAAGAGCCACACAGGTAGGCTACTGAGTCGCTGTCCACAGTGCTGCAGAAAAGCGCTGAAACGGAGATGAAGGGGAACCCGTTTTTTTTTTTTTTTTTTTTTCTTATTTTAACAGGCCCATCCAGTTTTCTGGAGGCCCATCTACAAACAAAATCCTGGCGCCGCTAGTGACTGCAAGAGAGGCCTATTTTAACTTTTGATTCATAAAATGTTCTGCTCTAAAAGTTTGTTACAGTATATTCTGTTTAAATGTAGGCTACTTACTTAATTAAGTTTTGCTTTCGTTAAATTTAACCGTATCTGTTGTAGGCTAAATTATTTTTATTTTTATTATTTTTTGTTCTAAAAGTTTGTTCTATTCTGTTTCTGTTTGTTTATTTTTTACATATTCAGTCAGTCTCATTCTTGTTTTTTTTTTTTACAAGACCTTGTGCTGTGTTTTTTAATAAACAGATACAAACAGAGATATATAGCCTAATAGTTCGTACAAATAAACGTCTATATGTATAGGCTACTACTATGTATACTATAAATTGTAGTAACATTAACAAAATTGTCTGTCTCTAATTAATAATACAATTATTACTTTAACATGCAGTTTCAACTTCGCCAAATCTTTGTTTGTTTCATTATTGTAGCCTACAGAAAATGCAAATAGCTCTTGTTTAAATTTTTCATGTTTGTTGGTTATTTGGAAATTGCCATAGTTGTAGTATTTCATACTTACTGTTAACTGACATAGCCCCGCACTAACGTTTAAAAATGCTGCAATTGCGGCTGTTTTGCTAAATGCCCCTTTGCGCCACCTGGCGGTCATTTCGTGAACGACTTCTGAAATGCGGCAAGTTTATTTTTACCGCGGCAGATTTGACTTTGAAATTAACAGGTGCCACTCTCACAATGGCCCATGACCCAGCTGGAGCAGGAAATACCCAGAATCAGGGGAGCCACAATCTTCTCTACTCTTGACTTGGCCTCTGGATTCTGGACCATACCAGTGCATCCAGAAAGACCAGCACAAGCTAGCTTTCACGTTCTGCATCAGACAATTCACTTTCACCAGGTGTCCATTCGGCTATGCTATCTCACTTTCTGAGTTTAACATCTTCCTAAATGAAGCATGCCCCGATGCAAGAATTAGAGGAAATCTCATCTATGTGGATGATGTGCTGATGAAAAGCACAACAGTAGCCTATCACCTGAAATAAATAGACTATGTTTGAACCAGTTATCAACTGCAGGTGCCAAGATCACCCTCCACAAAGGACAATGGTGTCGAACCAAGGTCAACTACGTGGGACTACTGATCGGGTCACAGGGCATCGAACCACAGTCCAGTCGCCATACAAGCTGTTCAAAACATCAAACCCCCCACCAACATCTCAGAACTGCAAAGTTTTCTGGGTGTGCAACTACTCACGGCAGTTCATCGAGAGCTACTCAGACATTGCAAAGCCTCTGACTGCCCTACTGAAAAAAGACTGCCCATTTGTCTGGACAACCGTCCAGGACAATGCCATGAACGAGCTGAAACGTCACCTGTGCACAGCTCCATGTCTGGCTTACCCTGACCCACAAAGATAATTCTACTTAGAGGCTGGATTCTCCAACCACTGTCTCAGCGCTGGCCTGTACCAACGACATGATCAAGACAAAAGAGTAGTTGCGTATGCCAGCAAGACACTCCTTCCACCAGAGACTAAATTCTTAGACAGTGAAAAAGTGCTGCTTTGCACTGTATGGACCATACAAAGATTCTCCAACTACATTGGAGCTCAGAAAGTTATCGTAGAGACTTGTCATCAGCCTGCCATGTTCCTCAACAGCCAACGCATCCGTGATGGAGTGGTCACCAATTCTCGCATCGCCACGTGGTTAATGGTAGAGTTGGGGTACTCGGACTTAAAGTCCAATTTTGAATGAACTCGGACTTGTCACACACTCGGATGAATTTGTACTTCGACTTGGCACGGACTCGGACATTTTAGACTCGGAAAAATGTCCGAGTCCCAGTTGAGTCCGGGCACAGGAGGACACATTATTCCAAAACGAAAAGAAACTACTTGTGTTGTGTCTGCGTTTAGCATTGTAGCCAATCAAAGACGTGTATATAAGCGCATGAACGCAGTGAGTAGCCTAAATCAGAGGCATTTTAAGAGAATTCGCTCAAAATGTATGTTCAGAATCAGCACAAGATTTATCCTTTTGCAAATCCCCTCAAACAAAGTCTAGACGCGAATATAAATGACAGATTCACTGTGCAGTGTGGATAACTTCAGTGATTATGACGAGTTTTAGGGAGAGTGCAGAACGCGGTAAGTGATGGCTTAAATGGAGCGCAATTGACAATCTAAATAATAATTTTGTTTTTCGTGCTTCTAGAGCACCAGTGGTTACGTTCACAATGTAAATCAAAAACAGTCATAAATGCATTTAAATGTGGGAGTGAATCCGCTAAAGTCTAGTCCTGTGAGTTACTGTCAATCATCGCATAAAATTGCGATGATTGACAGTAACCATAGCAACATGAGAACGTGATAAACATAGCAACATTTTGGAGACTAATAATTGTATAATATTTGTTACATTTACACTTTAGTCATAAGTTTACATACACTTTTCAGAAATCTCCAAAATGTATATTCAGTACTGCACTGAAAAAACTTTTTCACATAACAGATGTTTAATGGCCTAGTCCACAAGACAAAATACAAGACAAACTACTTGATTTTAATATTGTGTGTCATTACCTGAATGATCCACAACTTTTTTTTTTTTTTTTTTGTAATGGTTGTTCATGAGGAAAAATCCTCCAGCTCCTGCACATTCTTTGCTTTTCCAGCATCTTCTGCATGTTTGACTCCTTACTAGCAGTGACAGTGAGATCCATCTTTTCGTACTGGAGACAAGTGAGGGACTCATACACAATCATTACAAACCCTGCAAATATTTAGTGATGTTCAAGAAGGAAGCATCTGTTAAGGATGGAACTGGATGTAAATTGGTGTAAATTGTTAAAAAAAATAATTAATTAATTTAGTCCTGCCCTTCAGAGGCTAAAACAGATATTAGCATGTAAAACAAAATAATAAAAATGTAAACATCACCATCATCTTGCTCAAAAATATACCCCTGGCTCTTAATGCATCGTGTTACATTCTTGAGCATTACCTTGCAAATACCTTTTTCTCTTTGCTCCTATAAAACTTTCACTGTGCGAGAACATGTGGAGTGAGAGCGGGATGGCTTGTGGGACGTAGCAACAGTAACTAAGAGGGGCGGGTCTTTGTAGAAAGTCAATTTCAAATCATT
This sequence comes from Hybognathus amarus, assembly GCA_030378365.1. Lineage (NCBI taxonomy): Eukaryota > Metazoa > Chordata > Actinopteri > Cypriniformes > Leuciscidae > Hybognathus > Hybognathus amarus. Next base: position 162,894 of record JAQIUQ010000827.1, on the reverse strand, counting down.
TAAATCTTTGTGGACTCGGCCGGACTTCGAACTTCGGACTCGGATGTTAAGGACTGGGACTCAAGTCCGACTCGGCCCTCTTTGGACTCGAACTTGGACTCGATTGTTAAGGACTTGGACTCGAACTCAGACTCGACTAAGGTGGACTCGGACCCAACTCTAGTTAATGGCCCTCTAAGGGCGCAGTGTTGAAGCAAGATATGCTCAGAACCACAAGTCGGCCCTAGGCAACGGCCTGGCTGCCTGCCAGAACTGCTCTGATGACGCACCACCTGTAACTGCTAATGTGGAAGAACCACAACAAGAGACCTGTCACAGATACTTAAGACAATGCGTGCCAAGGTATGCCAACAGCCTACGTCGACAGAGGTTCCTACAACCAAGAGGGCATTCGTCAAGCAGGTGCGGGTGTGTTATGGGTAAATTATCTGCCTTGCCCACCACAACACTTCAAGCTGGGACCCCAGTCATCACAATATGCTGAGGTAGCAGCCATTCTCATGACTCTGCAAATCACCTCAACCCATAATATCAAAGAACTCCTTATCTGCACAGACTTGAACAATGCAAGACTAAGTTTCACATGCCACCTTCCAAGTTGGAAACAAAATGGCTTTAAGACTTCAAACGGCAAGCCTATCAAACACCAACACTTGTTTCAACCATGTGATGACCTGACTAGACAACACGACTTGATTTTCTACTGGAAGAATGTGAAAGGACACTCCAAGCAACCGGGCCTCGACAAGGACCTGAATGACCAAACCGATGCCCTTGCCAAGACTGGTACACTGCACGCTGAATCTATGGTCACCCCCAGCCCAACCACCAACCTTTGATGTGGCAGTGCTAACCCGCAGCACACAAACTTTTCCTGCCGCACTGCCCACCTCTCAGCCTCTCACTTTAACTCCCACTGCGTCAAAAAGTGTGTATACGGAGAATTCAGACAATGAATACGCCCGCTGAATGTGCTGTTTGACAGGGATCTTTGGAACTTTGTTATGCGTCCCTGTAAATGCCTGTAAAGGCCCGAAAACAGGAACTTGTCTGACCCCCTGCTGTTAGTTGATGGCTTGGCTTTTTAAATGCTAATTTGTTTTGGGACTGGCAGCTCAAGTTTGCCCCTATTCTCCTGCCCCCCTCATTAGTATTCAGGAAAGGTGAAAGGCTTTACATTGTGTCAGTCTACAACAAGTGTTACGAGAGAGCAGAGTGGAGATGTTTCTCCTTTACGTAGGGACAATGTGGCTATTAAATCTCTGAGTCCGAACGAAAACAGACTGGTGTATATGGCAAATGAAAGTTTGAAGAGGATATTTGAAAAGCTGGAGATGATGGACATGAGGTTGGATAAGATGGAAAGAGGCAAAAGAGCAGCCTGCTTCAAAGAAATTAAAGAGAGCTGGGAATAATTCTGTTGTGGTAAGTTATTTTCTGACCATCACAAACATTTGGTTGTGTCTGCTTAACTTTGTGTGATTTATTTATAAATGTATTTGAATTGAGCCCTCATACTATGTTGGATTTTTACAGGAAGCTGTACGGAGATTGCACAATGGGGAAAACAACATACACAAATATGACCCACAGACAAGGTATATCTTTAAAACTATTCTTTCATAACAGTATTTTCTTCTAAATTTTATTTTTAATCAACCTTCTTTAATTACTGCTTCACAGTCTATCCTCCCCGTACAACCTCGAGGTCACAACCTATCTTTTTAATGGCTGTACTGGACGTAGATCCTGCTGTTGTTAACTGTATGTCACACGAGGATGTACCAAGGCTTTAACTGTATTTAACTGTATAGATTAGTTATTTATAAATAAACATATTCTCCCCTCTCTATCTCCATATCTCTAGCATCCTGCAAGACGTATTTTGAAACTGTTAGAAGAGGTTACAGGATGGCCCAAGATGAGAACAAAGACAAGATGGAGGACAGCAGGATCATTATGCTCATGAGACAAAGAAAAGAAGAGTAAGTATAAATACATATAAATCTCAGTAAAAGCCTCAGCCTGGGAGAGGCTCTCATCCCAACCCATTTGATATTTTCAGTGGTTTAATTACTTTTTTCCCTCCCATTTTGCAGCTGCTGAGCTGCAGGACTGGGGTTCTCCAGACAGAGGAAGAGACAGCTATCTGGAAGACTGCAACAGTTGACAACATGTCTGAAGAGTATGATGCCATCTTGGATGGAAAGTCGATGTGGGTTGTTCGGGTTATTATATTGTTTTCTATATATTATACACAGGCCTTATATATATTATATGGGGTTATATATTGTATGACTAATAGTAAAGTGTATTCTGTGCTAATGTTTTTTTATTTATAGAGTTTTGACTGTGTGTATATAAATATATATGTCATGTGCCCAGTGTCATTTACAAATAATAAAAATAACAAACTCAACTTTGTCTATCTGATTGTCTTGACATTATAACCATGAACACCAATGACAATGAATATTAATAATGAGTAATAATAAACCCAAATGAGGCCATAAACTGGACCAATAGTGTGGGGGTTTAGAGGAGGGACAAAGCATTGAGCACCCAATCCTATGTAAGATCTCTGACCAATTGAAGGGGGCCACTGCCTTGTGTCCCAAAGGTGTGTAATGATTTTGGCCAGACTGAATCAACCGTCCTCCAAGGACTCGGACCCCCCCCCCCCACACACACACACACACAAACACACACACATACACCGCCACACACATTCTTCCACTCACTGGAGTGAGATCATGTTACAAGACTGTGGAATGTGCTTTATGTCTCTGACCCAAGAGATGGACTTTTCTGTGTTAAAAGACATTTAACCAGATATATTCAATGTGTTCTATGTATGTGTGTTTTTCCCCAGGTCACCGTGAAATATCTTTGTTGGTTGCAGCATAAAACAGGAATTAGAAATAACTTCCTTAGGCATTGTAAACAGAAGTATATGTTCATTTAATGTAACATAATGCTCCTTGGTGTCTCTAGAATACGTATCAGATGAACGACCCGAATATGTACAGAGATGTAAAGTAAAGTGTGTTTTTAATATGTTTTACTGCCAAGGATGATCGAACTGTTTCAATAGTAGCCCTTATGTGAACACACCCCCTCCCACGAGGAGACGCGTGGTCTGAGAACAAAGCACCATAAAAGAATGTTTCCCGCGTGCAGCCTCCATCTCCCTGATTGGCTCAAGCCAACAGGAAGGGGATGGATGTCCCCAAGAGGATAAAGGCAGTGCGCCAGCTCCGCCTCTCTCTTCCGAAAACGCTTCATGCCAAGAAGCACGTAAAGGATCTCCTCACGGAGATCCGAGCCCCCAACCGGGATCTCTTCTTTGATCGTCCAAAGTTTCGTCTTCTTCTCAAATTAACTACCAAGTTCGTTTCCCAGGAAAGGAAGTGGACTTTGCCGACTCTATTTCCTCTGGGTAACGTCACCTCAAAGACTTTTAAGCCTTTCAAACATTCGCGCCGAATGCCAACGAACGCCACGTGACTCCCCACGGAACAAAGAAGCCACGCGCACGCAACCAACCATGCACGCGCCAGGACGGGCAGTGCAAAAGCGCCGCGCTCCACGGAACGCGCTCACGCGCTCCACGGAACGCGCGCACACAGGAGAGCCTCTCCATTCATCGTGCGGCCCAACCGGGCCTGGCCACGAGTCCGTGACACACACAGACCAAACATGTTGTGCAAGTATAACGTTACCTTCTTTTAGAGCTTCTCAGAAGCATAAAGAAAGTGTTTTCATGGTGTTCAGAAAGATTAATTGGCTGTTTGGTGACTGTAACTCCCTCTCTCTCACCCTCACTCTCTCTCTCTCTCTCTCTCTCTCTCTCCAACTCACTTATCGTCTAACGCCCTGCGTCGTCTTAGTTTGTGTTTAATGTTTGTATATACATGTATCATTGTAACGTAGTAAATGCTTACTTAGTTGCCTTATTGAATGCTATAGTGGATTAATTAAACCAATATACTCATCCTGACTGATTCACGGTATGTTCATATCCAATTCCCTGAAATGCAGATCAAGCTACATGCTTTATATAACTAAACATACCAAAAGGGTATGTTTTATGGAGTTGGAATGCTGAATTCTTCTGGCCAGAGAATTAAGTTTTCCCTGCTCTATAAATTAATTGAGCTAATTAATTTTACTTGTCTTGTAAGACGTGGTCTGTGCAATCTGTTACAATTAATTTGTGGTTAATTGCAGAGATACACATGTATACATATAAGTAAAGTTAACAGAAAGCCCTCATCGAGGGATTTATTAACATGTAAGACCGGGCTGATCCAAATCTGTATGAATAATTATTAATTATGAATTATTAATTATGATATGCAAATTCCCCTCGATCAGACCCGCCCAGAGTCATTACAGGTGTGAAATGCTAATGTTCCCTTGCATTGACCCCGACCTGGGGATTATTCACCATGGTAACTGATGGCCCTAGTGGCTCCCTGCTGTGCCCCAAACTTGGTACATATCCAGGAGTTTTCGGGATTGTGTGAGCGGGACAGCAAACTCCCGTACACACACGTTTATTTGTGGAGTACACAGGAGTACTCAGGAGTTTTACATGCCCGATTACAGCTCTTTTCACGCAGTGTCCACAAATCTCAAGCAACAACAAAGCGGACATGCAAAACTCATCAATAAATACTTTTCTGCACCACCTCTTGAACCCCTCCAACCACCCATTCACGCCGTCTGGCCTCAAGGCCAACCCGTGTTACAGACGCCTTCACGACATCACGCACATGCTGCATGTGATAGACAACATCTTGTGGTATGCACCTGATGACAACACAACGCCAATGCTTGTGGTGCCACAGTGCCTAAGGGGGTCATGTTGATGTATGCCCACGAAGCACCATGTGCTGGACATCACGGCACCAGAGCCACTTATAAGACACTGAAGCAAGTGGCATATTGACAGAGGTACTCACTTCACAGCTGAGATTATGCAGCAGATCTGGAAACTCCAGGGGGTCCACGCTTGACTCCACTCTAGTCACCAGGCGATCTCATCAGGCCAAGTTGAACGGTCGAATCAGACTGTGGTCAGTATGCTAAAAAAGTATGTGAAAAGACTGGGACGTGAAACTCCCGCTGGTGCTAATGGCCCTCAGAGCCACTCCACAGGACTCAACTCTCCCTTTGAACTAATGACTGGACGACAGATGACACTGCCACTGCACCTGTTTTATCAGCCATGATGGCCTTGATGAGCTGCACCGACATCTGAAAGCAACCTTTGCTTTCGCCCAACAACAGCTTCAAAAGAGTGCAGAGGGCCAGAAAACATACTATGACCGGAAAGCGTCACACCAGGAACTGACCATGGGTGACAGGGTCTGGTATTATAGCTTCGCACAGCCACCACACACAGCCTCCCATCGACTGTCAAAGAAATTCCTGCCCCATTGGACAGGACCTCACGAAATTGTTGACAAACTTTCTCCGGATGGCATACCGAATCCAACTGAGCTGGGGACAGAAAGACCCAGTGCTCAAATGGGTCCACCGCAACCAAATGAAAAGACATTTGGCTGCTGGCAGAGAGAGGTGGGGAGGGGCCAATGCAAACTAACCTGATTACCATCCTAGAGGAGCGAAAAGACTGTCCTGTCAAACCAAGGGCAACTCTCGCTGACACACTGCCTCTCTCTCCCCTCTCTCTCACCTCTTCCCCTTTTACCTCTACTAGGATGCTGCTGTGGTTCGCCATCCTGTGCCTTCAGTCAACCAGAGGGCAACCGTCACCTGACGTCATCTCACCAGGCCCGGCGTCAGGCATCGTGCTGAGGGAGCAACCAGGTCTCTTGATCACCAACTGTCGGACCCACACACAGAAAGTGTACGTTCGACTCTATCCCCGTAATGTCTACAGAGCAAACTACCCCAGATCCCCGTAATGTCTACAGAGCAAACTACCCCAGCGCAGTAGCCCAGTACAGCTGTGTCGGTGCCCGATGGACAGAGGACTCCCTCCGCCCACGCCGAGGCCGACGTCGTGCACATGCAGACCATCGAAAGGACCTTGAGGGGAACTGTGGTAATTCTCAACACTCACAGTGTCCTGCTGAACCAGACTGTAAATTCCATGAAGCAGCTGTTCACTGTTTTTAAAAATGACTTTGCCCAAACTCAGCTGGTCACCGCCCTGATGACAGACATGCTGCAGGAGGTGAGTTCCTCCATTGACAGCCTAGCCATTGGTCAGGATTCCACCCTACCTCATATCTTTGAGCCTGGTCCAAACTGTGCTGGCTTCCGCCATTACCATGCCAGCCGATCCGCTCCAAGTACATCTGGCCTACTCTCTGGGCAGCGTCATCCCACTCTACATTGACCCCGAGCAGAGAAATGGGATTCCTCCTGAACCTACCCATCATAGAGTCAAACCAAATCTACAGACTCAAGGACATTGTCAATGTTGGGTTTTGGAAAGGTAACACGCACATCAAGATCCACACCCCAGACATGGTAGCCTACCACGACAGCGATCCACAACTGTACCTGGCCTCAAACCTGCACATGTGCACCTGGTCCTTGACTAAATACATTCATTATCTCTGCCTAGCAAACCCTTCCTCAGAGACAACACTGATGGAATCTGTGGGCTGCAACCCATGTCCAGTGACACCCGGTGCCCTGCCGACGCCAAGCCTCGCATTCAAGTCGGAAGGGACACGAGCAGCGATCGTTGGTGACCACTGGCTTGTAAACACTCCAGGCCTCCATTCAATTCATGAATTGGAATTTAAATTGAATTGACTCTGCCCCCAGGAAGTTGAATTTGAATTGGAATGACAGGAAGTGGAATTAAATTCATGGCAATTCAAAGAAATTCCACACAGTCACACAACAGAAAGAATGTTTTTGTTACGATGAGGGAAGGATGAAACGGAGAGGGAATCCAAATGCAAGCACTTTACTAATAAATAAAACAGGATAAACTCAGAACAGGATAAACTCAGAACAGGATAAACTCAGAACAGGATAAACTCAGAACAGGATAACATTAAACAACAACCGACACCCAACAACTGAAACACAGGGGTTTAAATACACTGACAAACAAGCTGAACAAGATAAGGGGGCGTGGTTAATAAGAAACACCTGTGACCATTTAACCTAACAACCAATGAAAAACATGACACAACTGAAAAGTGAACACAAGGCAGGATCACATGACTAACATAGGGGATCACATGACAGAACAGGAACAAGACACAAAACCCAACCGTGACAGTTTTGAATCTCACATAGGGGAGAGCGGGGCACAACGTAACGCTTTTTGACTTTTTCAGTTTGTGCAAATCTATTTAGAGTGTTTATTTTTTCCCACATTAATTTCCCACATGTCTAATACAATTATGAGGTTATGTTTTATTAATACAGTGTATACTTTTTTCTTGATTTACCCTGAAAGAAATGTTGGTAACACTTTATTTGAAGGGGTGTGCATAAGGCTGTCATGACACTGTCATAAACATGACATAACACCTGTCATGAACATGAAGGAGTCTTTATGAATGTTTATGACTGTTGTCATTAAGTGTCATTCGGTAAATTATGACACTTTTAATGCAAAGTTGACATTGTTTAAAATGTCTTTGTTATGACAACTTGACATTAACAAAGACAAAAATGTCTTGATTATGACAACTTGACATTAACCAAGAAATCATAACTAGTCCAACAGTGTTCCACTTTACTTGAGGTAAAGGGAAAATATTAATGACACACTGTTGTTAAAGCATTTGACAGTCTAATGACCCTTAATGGCATCCTTATAACTAATACAATGTGTTCCATTTTTCTTGAGGAGAAGTATTCATGTCATGTCACATTTATAATGGTGTCATGACAACCAAAGTTAAAACCAACCATAACATATGATAGGGTAATGTAATGTTAACACATTACAGGTTAACAGATTTTGATTTCTTGGTTATGTCAAGTTGTCATAAACAAGACATTTTTGTCTTGGTTAATGTCATAACAAAGACATTTTTTGCCTGTGTTAATGTCAAGTTGTCATAACAAAGACATTTTAAACAATGTCAACTTTGCATTTAAAGTGTCATAATTTACCGAATGACACTTAAAGTAACACTATGTAGTTTATCAACCTTCATAATCTGTTTCCAAGACCCTTGTGATGGTACATCGACTCAAAATAAGTTAAATGACTCGTCTCCCATAGCCTGACGTGGTCTGTATCGCTTTTACTGGCACTATGTAACTCCGGGTTTCGGGGGCAGCCCCCGTGCGCAAAAATAAACTACAAAATTCGACTGCTTTACGGCATACGTCACTTCCCCCACCTGTTACTCCAATTCGGACGTGAGTGAACAGCCAGCGTTTCTTTCGTTATGGCCGAAGCGGTAAAAACATCTAAGAAGACAAAGGTTTTGTCTGAGGAGACTCGGAAGAGGAAGAGGCTTAGTGATAAAGCAAGAGGCCGGACAAGAATCAATATTGGTCCTGTGTTCGCTCGCTGGCGTGAGCTCAAGGATGCGGAGGGTTGCTCGACCGATGCTGATTTGGCCGTCATGCTGTTAGACTAGTAAGTAAAGTTATATTGCTTGCATAGCCTACTAAAACTATCTGTTTTTATAATTTGTTGTCTGGCAATGTTATGGAAACTATCTGTTCCTTCATTTATCGCCATGAATCAAGTAATGCTAGTAGAGAAGAGAATTATCACTCTGGTAGCAAGTAACGTTAGCCTACACACTAACATGTTAGTAGCATGCTATTGTTATCATTATCAATTCCGATTTGAGCATTGCAATTGATGACTTTTAAATCGCGAATGTTTGAGTTGAAATGTTTATTCTACTAATCATGTTGAAAGTATGAAATGAGTAATATTATCATTACCCATATGAAAGAAATCCGGCAAGCTTCATATATGAGCAATATGCAGCATCCATATATCTCTTTTGTTTTTGTTGATTTTCAGCTACCAGAAACGGCAAGTGACATCGACACCCAGTAAAGCCACACATTCTCAACTACCACAGCTGCTGGTGTCTAGCGTGACTGATGATAGCGATAGGTAACATTTATTTTTCAAGACTGCATTGCAAATTTTTAAGAATGTTGTTCATAATTCATTTTCTTTTGTTGAGTAGGGATAACATCACAATCCAAGGTGTACAACCTCTGGAGAAACAAGATGTGGATGTACTAGAAGCCAGGTAGGTTGGCCTAATATTGAGACAATGGATTGTAGACTGTACTAGTGCATTGTTGACTGCTTGTACATTTTATTTTTCACTCATTTCTGTCTGTTCTACAATGGTTGTAGCATGCATTCCATGAGTATTGCAGAGGAGGAGCAGTTTGACTCTCCAGATGAAGAAGCAAGGGAACGATTTGAGAAATAGCACGCAAGTTTTGCACATTTTTTTTCTCTTTTTATTAATATTTTATGAATATGTTCTCGTCTGACTATATGTTATTTTTTTTTTTGCGCAGCATTGACATGGATGAACAGTGGACTAAACATAGCTTCTGTGAAGATGGGGACAGTTCTGATGAAGATTATGTCCCTTTTCTCCAGATACGGTACGATTGTGTAATTAAATTAGAGCTAGAACAGTATTTACAGTAATTGTAGTTATTACATATTATACATATATATACATGTTTGTTTTTGATCTCTTTATCCACCTTCAGTCCTGGAGGTGAAGATGTCATCGAACAGCTGCACGAGATCAGCATGGATGAGGTCGTGATTGATGTTGCAATGCCTTCTTTCCCCGAAGATGATGTGATTGATATTCCACACTCACACAAGGTTGTTTGTGAAGATGACTTAGTTGGCAAGAATGCTAGTATCGTGTATCACGAAAATCTAAAGACACTGGCCAACTACCTCCAATTACCTATAGAGAGGTGCATCAAAATCAACAAGATTACAGGAACAACATGCTCTGCTGCACCACCATTTGAGGTGAAGTTTAAAACTAGGGGAACTGGAGTCATATTGGAATGGGTAAGTTTTGTAGCTTCTGGTGCAAAACTATAATCTGTAATGAACATCCTCCAAATCGTTTTGTTATGTTGGACTACTGTGTAAAGTGTGTCATGTATTTTAAAACTGAAATTAGATATATATTTTTTCTTCATAAGTAAACTTAGAAACTTTGTCAGTAATCTCTCATTATATGCACAATGGTGTCGTTGGTAAATGTGGCTGATATTATGCTTATGGAATGCTGCTTCATAGATTTTGTCAAGTTAAACAGCTTGTCATAGTTACCATATTATAAATTTGACATCATGCCTGTATTTATGATGTGCGCTCAATCTGGTCTATTTTTTATTTACATCCCTCCATTTCTACAGATATGTCCCTTTGGACACACTTTGTGGCAGTGGAATTCGCAGCCCGTTATGAAATACGGCATGCAGGGAGGTGATTTCATGCAGGCCATTAACATACTGCTCTCCGGGAATAATTACAGGAAGATTGCCTTGCTGTTCCAGTACATGCAAATGGGGATGGTGAATGAGTCTACCTTTTTCAAGATCCAAGATGCTTACTGCATTGAACCTGTCGAAGAGTTCTGGCAAAAGATAAGAGCCGATGTTCTAAACAGCTTAAAGGAAAAGGATGAAGTGGTTGTCCTAGGTGAGTCTTATTCTGTTTTTGTTTTACAGCGACATGGCTCTGACTTGTGGTGAAAATCAACAACACTTTTTGCCATTGTAAATGATTTTTGTTTTGTTTACTCCTTAGGTGATGGCAGAATGGATTCTCCAGGTATATGTAGTGTTCGTATGTGTGAGAGAGGTGGATAGAGCAAACTTGTTACATAGTTGGTTATGGAGCATTTTTTAATACCCTTACTAAATTTATCCTCCTTCTACAGGCCACTGTGCACAATACTGCACATACACGACTATAGAGCAAGACACTCGTGACATTGTACATATTGTCTCTGTCGACAAGCGGGAGACGGGCAGAAATTCGGTAATCATGGAGAAGGAGTGCTTCATTAGGACAATGGATGCACTTCTTCCAGAGATCCATGTGACTGAGGTGGTCACTGACGCACATCCTCAAATCTCAGCATTGCTCAGTAAGGAGAAAGTTTTTTTTTTTTTTTTTTTTTCCACAAAATGTGGTCTTTAAATTCATGTTTTTCATGTAAATTTGTCTTATTGTAATCATTACTTTTTATTAGATCCTGAACGTGGCAAATACAAGGCACATGGTTTGAAGCATTCCCTGGATATTTGGCATGCAGCCAAAAATTTGGGGAAGAAGATACGACGGGTATGCCATTTTATTTCACATACTCATTGGATAGTTTAATCTGTTAATGCTGTGTCTGTGTAACATCTACATCTTTCTTTCAGGCTGGTACAGTGAGGGACCAGTCAGACCTCCTGCCTTGGATAAAGGATATTGTGAACCACTTCTGGTATTGTGCCAAACAAGCCTCTTCAGAAGAACAGTTCAAGGTAGGTTTATTTGAATTTTTTTTTTTTAAGTGGTAAACTTAAAAAATGTTTTGGTTTTGTGAAAAAGGTGAGACAAATGATATGTTTTTTTTTTTTTTTTTCAAAGCTGAAGTGGCATGCGCTCCTACATCATGTCCGCAACCAGCACACATGGTCAACAGGATGCTGTGAGCACGAACCTCTCAGGGGACAGAGTCCAGGAGAAGCCTTGTATAAAACAAGGTAATTGTAACGTGATTTTCATTACATGTGTCTGACTATGCATGTACAATCAGCCTATTCAGAGTATGAATTTGTACAGGTTCGGCAGCTCACCAAGCTCTCACCGCTATTGTATTGGACAAGCGGTGGTTGAAGGACGTGGGGAAGTTCATTACCTTCAGGTAAGCTATTATTTCAATTATTGGTTTTCAGTACAAACCTTATTTATGTCAATGGCTATTACAATACATAATTTTATTTAAACTATAATGTGTATGCAAAGCATTGTCGTACATATTTCAATATCGATGTACTGTTGCTTTGATGGCCTGTCATCTTGACACAAATAAAAAATATAAATGAAACAGGGTTCCCTTTGAGTGCGATGATGCTAACCAGTTTTAGTAAGTGAAAGTAAGTTTGTTTCTTTCTTTCTCATATCATACAGGACGACGTCAGATTTAGAAAACTTCCAGAATCACATCCTGATGTACGCTGGAAAAAGGTTTGCCTACAGCCCACCAGTTTATCGCACACGGACCTTGCTGGCTGCGATCGACTACAACAGTCATAACTCGTCGCCTTCCCGCACGTAACAAAGATGGTCATAAGATGTAAGTGTTTATTATACTGCTTGTACGATTTCACAGTAAAAAAAAAAAAATTCTAAATAGTGATGTTTGCAAAGACAATACTGCAGACTGTGTTATCTTTCTAGGTACCGGCGTTACTACAATAAGAAATCAAAATGTTGGAGTGTGTACGCCCTGAAGGAATAAAAGGACTATGGTTACATTCCAGACTTGCAGAGGGCTATTGTTCGACGCCGACTGAGAAGTGGGACTGGTCTTCCAAGGAGACAGACTCTCCGGCTCGATGACCCAGGCGCTTGGGTTTGTTGGCTGCTACATCGCCACCGTCTACCTCTGAACTGGTTCAGACCCACGTTATGCGTGGGGAGGGTGTGCCCAAGTGATCGCTGAGTGCGTTCGTGGGTGGTGGTGTATCTCATTGTAAATAGTTGTCTATGTAAATAAATTGAAGATTTCCTTTTATGTTTTATTTTTTATTTTTTAAAATTAAACACACTTTTAAATATAACAAATAAAAAATCACACCATTACAAAAAATTGTACAATAAACATTCACATGAGTTGGTGCACCCTGAAAACTATTTATTTTGTCCATAAAATAACCAAACTTGAACTATAACAAATAACCATCACAGCAGCATATATATAATTTTTTTTATATATATATAAACATTCACAAGAGTCGTCGCACCCTGAAACCTATTTGTTTTGTCCATAAAATAACCAAACTTGAACTATAACAAATAACCATCACAGCAGCATATATATAATTTTTTATATATATATATATATAAACATTCACAAGAGTCAAAGCACCCTGAAACCTGTATACTGATCCCTTGGGTCAGGAAAAGTCTCCCTGATCCTCCAGACACAACAGCTGGGAATCACCACTCTGTTTCCAACTCCAAGGCGACCATGCTGCCATAGCACAAATTGCCGGTAGGCTGTGTGTCTGTATTGTCTTTGTTCAACACCGGGCTCCTGTGCATCATCAACTGCAAAGACATCATTCCAAGCAGCCCTTGCTAGCCTCAGAACACCCTCATCCAGGATGTAGTACTCCATGTATGCCATAGTACTAATGCAGTTCTGTGGAGCCTGGCGGCAGCATAGCCTCTCCAAATCAGTGTCCATTTCACGGCAGTTTGTACAGATACACCAGTGTAGTCCACCACCATCAGGTACTCTAGGCCTCTCTGTGCCTTCATGCAAGGTCAGCACATCAAACATCAGTCCTGGGAGCCTCAACATGACTTTTTGTAGGATGCGTTCCTTCTCTTGTGTTCCCATAGAGTGAATCTGGGTCTGTATCTCTGTATTTCTTCTGTCCTGCAGATCCCGTAGTCTTCTCTGTCTGTCAGGGTCAATATCCTCCCTTCTCCCTCTTCTGCCTCTCTTTCCCCTCTGCTTTTTGGCCTTGTATCTGCACTGGTTGAGGGTGTAAAGTCAGATGAGGCTGATGAATCCTGAAATAAATGAGAACATCATTATTATGGTAACTGTATGAAGGTAAAACATTAAAAAGGCATGAATTGTAATTTAGAACTGTAGTTGCACAAAAAGCAAGAATTATCAACATATTAGCTAAGGGAGCAGTAAAGACATTTGTGATAACTTCATATATATATATATATATATATATATATATATATAGCCACTAAAACGGTGTCACCTTTCTCTACAATATTTCTCAAATAAAATGATCAAGATTTTCACAGAAAAAATTAAATTGCTTACTACATGCAAAACTGTTCTGCAATAAGTTTTTACTTTTTAGCATTGTGTAATACTGTCTTGCTGTTAGACCGTTTCTAGTTTACTGTTACACTATATACGGTATATGTATATATATATATATATATATATATATATATATATATGCAATCAATTTAATTATTTAGTCTTTCTTAGTTTGGGATGTCTTTCATAACGTCATGAATCATACTCTACCTTGTCTGTGGACATTGTTGATTCCAAAGCCGTGTGCTGAATCGACAGCGAACGTGCCGCGTGCACGTGCGTGTCAGTTTACAGCGAGCACGTGCGACAGTACGCTGCGGTAGGTTTACGACAGCAGTAAAGGACAATTCCGCTTCCAAACAGTAGGGCGACCGAAGTGGAAGAGTTCCATGGTGTTGCTTTAATGACAACAGTCATAAACATTCACAAAGACTCCTTCATGTTTATGACAGGTGTTATGTCACGTTTATGACAGTGTCATGTCAGTCTTATGCACACCCCTTCAAATAAAGTGTTAACGAAATGTTAAATGTGACAACATGCCCCATATGTGGGGTGCATTGTAACATGTGAGGGGCACATTGTAACATCACCATATGACAGCTTAAAATGCTATCTCATCTAATCAAAAAAATATATATACAAGTCAAACCAAAATATTTTCTTAATAAAATACAATTATTAACTGTTTTATATAAAATAATGGGATTTTTTAATAATTAAAAATAATCTAATTTTTGATTTTGACAACAAACACACAGGAAAACACAGCTATACAGCATAGTTCAAAACAAAATAATAATTAATAATTTCTGAATGTTGACTTTCAGTCTTTATATACATGTTTCTCATGTTTCTCAATAGAATTCATAAAAGTATATGATATATGAATATAATAGCATATTTCTAATAGGGGCACAATATAACGCAGTGTGACAACATGCCCCAACTGCACAAATGGAGATTAAACCCTGCTAGTGCCTTCTGCTTGTTAGTGAAGCATTAAAGAACTATATCAACTGCCCTACAGTCAGGGTTAGAAAGGTTACTTTGGAAATGTAATTGCTCACTGTAAGTTACCCATTAAAAATGTGGTTTAGATTAATTTATCTGGATTACTTTATCAATGTAATGCAAAATTCTGGGAAATGGCATTACAATAAATCAAATGTATTATTTGTTCTGTGACTAGAGCTTTTAACATTCATTGCTGGGGGAAAACATTGCTGTTAGTTCAAACTAATATAATTTATATAATATCTAATGCAATCATATCTGACATATATTGTAAACCTACACTGTTAAACACTTAACTTAAAATAATTATATTAATTTCTTAGAATGTTTATTGAATTGTAATTCTGCTTCCTTTGATTCAAATTTGAATTGTAAATTTAGATCCTGTTTTTGACATCAATTCAAATTCTAGAATTGAATTGGAATTTAGTAGTAGGATTGGGGGTGGGAACTGCAGCCGACACGGCACTGTGCATATCCATGGTAGTCAGCCACATCCTAACACTGGGCTTGGCTTTCATCCTGTACAGGAGACTAATTGAGATGCGAGCATCTACCATAAAGCTTACAAAAGCCGTGGTCCGGAGGCTTCAGATGAAACCCCGGAAAGAGGGTACAATGCTAGAGGTTGCCGGCAACCTCATTGAGTTAAGCCCTCAGCCCTGATGATCACCTGCTACCTGAATTCGTGATTCACCTTCCATCCTCCCACTGCGATGATCATCGGCAGAGGACATCTCCGCAGGAACGTCATCTCCCGAAAAGGGGGGACTGTAGAGATTGATGGACAATCAATAATTCGCTTTATTAAATCATTGACTTGCAAAAAGTTTAAGAGAGAACAAAGAGCCTTAACACAACAGGCTTGCGACCATGTGATTCAAACTGAAGTACCTTTCACATGGTCGGGCGCCTGAAAGTCTGCCTTAACAAAAGGACTCTTGGCCTTTATTGAGATAGATATCCAGAAGAACAGCGGGTCATCTCTCTCGAAGAAGACTGAAAAACAGATGTTCCTTTGTCTGTCTCCAACATGCCAATACGTGTTCCCTCACACACACATAAGCGCAATACACATTCACGCACACACACATATGCACGCACACACACGACATGCACAAACTCTGAAAGTTCCGTTATATGTTACTAAAACATATCTGGTGTGTTAAAAAACATGTAAAAGGGCTGTAATTTGCAAACTTGTTATAAGAACGTCACCATGAGTGTACAGGAATTATAAATGCCTGTAATTATGCTGTAATATTATGTCTCTGAAATGTAATGTTTGATATAGTTACGATTCTCCAGATCTGATCTATCTATTAAGCTGTATGTCAATATCATGAAATGTATAATCACATGTACAAATCAGGAATATGCAAATTAACGCCGTACCCAACCAAAAGGGGCATACGAGTCTCCGGAGAATGGACTATCGTTATTGGCTGTCACACCTTACCAGGGTGTGACCAGTTTAACCTTAAAAAAAAAAGTCCTCGAGCTAGAGACGATCTCTCTCGTGTGTCTTCTCAGATCCTCTCTCGGTCTTCTCCGGTTTTTCCTGCTCCTGAATGTAGCCGTGTATTCCTCCATTCCTGGTTTATTTTACCCTTTATTTTACTTTTGCGTATAGCCAGTTTGTTATCTTAAGTGCTGTGATCTTGTCTTCCGACTGAGGTACTCCAGCCTCCTGGTGATAAGACTACCTTCAAGCATAATAGAACTGTTTTAGGATGTTTTTGAATTACCAGCAAATCGACCATGCTTGGAAGAATCAAGAAGTCTGCGTCTCCCATTTTCGGACGCCGCACCCTCCTTCCTTCTCAACATTAAAAAGGTCTGAATGCAAGTTGTTCCATCTCAATTTTAGACGCAAGTGTGTATCATGTGGCTGTCTCTGGAAGGTCTAATTGTTCTAGCAATTGTGTTTTCCTTGTGTTTCCATTTTTCCTTTCTTAGTGCTTTATTTTCATTGTGTTTCAGATATATCTTTGTTTGTGTAGTGTAGTTCATTTTTATTAAAGGAGCTGTATGTAATATTGTGGCCTGAAACTGGTACTGCAATCAGTTTCAAATTACTGTAGAGCGGTGTATCCCCTCCCCCTCCCCTCTGACGAGGTTGTCAGATAGGCTGCAGGTTCCAACATTTTTTTTATCCCACACTTTTTGCAGCTGCAGCTGTGGTAACTAGAGCAGAGCTGGCAATCCCGAATGCTGCAACCGACTGTTACTACCACATAACACTACTACATAACAAAGCCTTTTTAAAGGTGTGGTTTACTGCTTTTTTTCTTTGCATGGTTGTGTTTATGGGGTGCAATATAACATGTATTCATGTTTTTTTCTTTTTTAAAAAGTCTTATTATTTTATAAATTTCACCTTTATTGTCAGCCGCGTTCTCCTCTGTCATGTAAACGACCGGTTGAATTCCTGACTCTATGAAACCACTCCCTCAGAAACAGGCAGTGGGATCCGATTGGTTAGATTGGGCCGGTGTGTTGTTATTGGCTAAACTGTAGTACACGTTTTCCGGATACTTAACGCCTGTGAAGAGGTGTGTGGTTCAGCGAAGTCTGTAGTGGGAGAGCGGGGACAGAGCCGAGCGGTGAATCAAGCTGCGTTCACACTGACACGCGACTTTGTCGCTGCAGGTCGCCAGTGGCTGCGCTGGAGGGCGTTCCCACTACTGGTTGCCTAGTAATGTTTGTGAGTGACATTAAAGGAAGTTACTCTATGTTAGACAACAAATGCGTTTTATTGCCACAACAAACAAATATTTTGGAAGGAAAAGTGTAAATATAAATGGAATCAGTACATAAAATGCATAATATTAAAGATGAACGAAGAAACAGTGAGTGCTCTTTGCCATCGCGGCTGTTTAACTGCAGCAAACGTGCAAATACCGGTCTATCTGGGTTCCCGAAACCATTCAGTCACGGAGTCAGTATGGTGAATACCACTGTATGTACACGGAGATATATCATCAATTATTGATGATATATCATCAATTAAACCTATATGAACCACTGAGCCACTGCCGCCCCACGTAAAATGAGTACATATACAAATTCAGGTCCAAAATGTTTGTATGCGTTTGTCGTAGACACAAAATAGCATAACTAAGTGGACATAAAGCCAACGCTGGCATTTTACAAAACTAAAACATTACATCTGAAATTATACATGCAAATACATTTAAAATGATTAAGTCTTAGCCTACTTACAGGTTGTGGCCCAACAACTGCTGCCTCTGGTTTTAAAGTTGGAACTGCTTCATGTTTTAGTGACAGTTTGTCGTTGAATCCGGTGTCGAATTCGTGGATATTCTGGAAGCTGTCTTTCGTAAAATGCGCAGCACAGAGAGCTAAATTACGATCGTCATTTTCAGAAACATAATCAAACATAAATTGTGTCCATTGTTGACGAAATACAGCGTCCATGGGAAGCTCGAACACAGAAGACCTGACAGCTGGTAAACATAACACATCTTGACGAGCCGGCCATGCTCTTTTTTGCATATTCCGGAGGGAGGGTTGATGCAAATCTATGGGTTAGTGACGTCTCAAAACCCAGCTGTAGTCCCAATCGAGTCGTTTTGTAGGCATTCAACTTCCGTAAAAGACTTTTCAAAGATTTTTAAAAGACTTTTAACCCTCTGGGGACAAAGGGCTATTTGGCCTCCTTGGGATGTTCTGACATGCCCTGAAATCTGTTTTTTTCAGCTGCTTATAAACATATTAATGGCACAGGTGAAATTACACTATATTTAGCAGTAACAGGGCAACAATAACTTATGAGCAACATGTTTGTACATGTTTGTATTTTTGAGAGAATATTGTTTATGCGTGGTTATTGTAAAAACTAAAAATGAAAGTTTCTGAAATAAGGCCACAAAACACATACTAAATATGCGTCCACAAGACTTTTGACTAATGGATGTTGTTGCCTAGGGTTTTTTCTTCACAATGATCTGAAAATCATCCTCCTAATCGTTCACATAAAACTGTGAATTGGGTTATATTGTGAGAACATTTTTTTGTTTGCCAAGGCAATATGCGAATGGGCGTGAACAGGCCAGCCCCATCATAATATTAGGTGATTCTCACCTGAGAGACAAAGACATGCATAATAATGAGCCTTTCATTCAGTTGAGTCAGACAAGAAAAAATTGAAAGGACAATATATATATATATATATATATATAGTATATATATATAAATGAGAAGTTCAGATTCAAAAGTTCAAAAGCCTCTTAGTGCTATTTGAAATTTTCTTCTAGAATGATCATTTTTAACAAGCTTAAATATTTAAGTTCAGTAATTTAACTTAAATGACAATTAATAGGTAGTCTTCATTGCAATTTAAGTGAAATTACTGAACTTAATTATGCAAGCTTAATAAAAATGATAATTTTAAAAATGATCAATATAGAAGAAAATTTCAAATGGCACAGAGGCTTTTGCATCTAAACTCTTCATATATATAAATATAAAATCAAAGTATAAATGAAAGTCAAAACCCATTTTTAGTCATACCTGGAAACAAATCCTGGTCAAATAGGTTATGGGCCGTTTTGTAGAAATGTTTGGTTCAAAGTTAGAGTTTAAAACATCTTGAAAAGAAAATAATATGAGCAGAAACAAACGTTCGTTCATACGTTCAGTCACATACACGAATCATATTTAAACACTCTTTTTGGTTTTACATAACTAATGTTATCTCTTACTAATGTTATGTAGGAGCTAAATGAATTAACGCACGGCGCAAGCGTCTGTGAATTCGTCTATTCCTTCCTATCAGACACGCATTTACACAGTCTTTGTGGAGTTTACAGACAATATACAATAACGCGATTAGAACAAAGCACTTAGGAATAATGACTTCCCAGCAAACATGCCAGTGCGGGCCCACTGTGGGTAAGTGTGGGTTCTCTTACGAGAGGTTCTCTCGTATTGCGTAAGCTCAGCTTACGCTACGGGAAAGATTCATCTTTGCTGAGAAGTTGAAGCCAAAAAATTATTCCATAATTTTGTAATTAATGTCAACGCAGTCTCTCTGCAGCCGACCATGAGCGGGCTAGCTAGCAGCTCATAGGATCGCTCAGAGAGAATGCATGAGCCTTATGGCAGAGCGGCGCTGAACCCACGCCCAATGAGCAGAGGCCGCTCACTTATTACGTCAGAGCCCGCCGAAAGGGGCGTGGCCTGAGCGTATATAAGCGCTTGCCAGGCTCAGATACACTGATTCTTCATCGTTCAGCGAGCTACACGCATCCGCTGTCCTGAGAAAAGAAGCTGTTGAGAAGACAACTTCTCAGCGAGCTCCGGAGACTGAGGGAGCCGGCCGTCTGCCACCTTCAGCCTCCCAGCAAACTAGCGTCATCCGACGACGTATCCTTTTGCCTATATTATTCCTAAAAAGAGCACAAGTGTCCTTTTCAGGATGTCTCGCTTTTCTGTGGCTTCTGCCACTCACCGCTCGGAAGATCGCCACCCCATCTGCGCGCTCTGTCTCGGGCTGGAACACGCAGAGCTCGCCCTCGCCAACGGAGGATGCGACCACTGCGAAGACCTGCCGCTGTCCTCCCTGCGGGCACGACTGCAGGCGGTCAAATCTGCTCCCACGCCGCCTCTGACCTCGCCGCGAGGGAAGAAACGCCGCTCCCAGAGGCCGCCGGAGCTCACCGCGGATCCTTGCGGGCCACAGTTGCCGCCCACCGTGCCGCTCTCCCTCTCCGGCCACCAGATGCCCTGTCGCCGCCGATGGCCGCTTCATCGCCTCTGACGATGCTGCGGATGAGAAGGACGACTGTTCGTCCGAGAGTGAATGGTCGTCGATGAAGCGCGACCTCCTCCTGTAGCCGGGCTGCACCTTTCCTGCCAGAGCTTCACGCTGAGCTTTGTAAGTCGTGGAATGCCCCTCTCGGCTCGCAACCGCTCGGATGTTTCCGCCTCGCTGCGCTCGGTGGACGGAGCCGCCGAGAAGGGTTACACAGCTATGCCGCCCGTGGAGGACTTGGTCGCCGCCCACCTGTGCCCGCCCTCCGCTGGATGGCGTTCTTCTCCCACGCTCCCTTCAAAAGCGTGCAGGGCGAGCTTCGACCTTCCATGCCCGCGCTCATGCCGCCGCCGGCCAGGCCGCCTCAGCGCTGCATTCTATGTCAGTCCTCCAAATTCTCCAGTCTGATATCCTGTGCGAGTTGGCGAAGAGCAGGAGGAACCCCCGCCTTTACCTGATTTGAGGGGCGCTGACGGACTTTTCCCTTCGCGCCACCAAGGCCGCCGCACAAGCACTGGGGAGATGTATGGCCTCACTCTGCGTTGCTGAGAGACACTTATGGCTCACGCTCGCCGACATGGGCGACTCAGAACGCGTTCCTGCCTCTGCAGGCTGTTCTTGCGAACCCCCTGCCAGAAACCCACCCCAGCGCCCACCTCAGCAGGCTCATCAACCCCAGCACAGACAGGGAGGCCGCTCTCACTCTGACAGCCCGCCCCAAGGGGGCCCCGGCCAAAGATCACGCTGAAGCCTGATCAGCAGAAGTCTGCCTAGCACTGCTGGGAAGACGGCCGCCGTCGAAACGTCTTCCTCTGTTGGTCCCAGACGCCTCGCTGACTTCAGTAGTGTTTCCCGCCACAAACAAGCCGGTGCCTCGACCTGCTTACGTGCGACAAAAAGCCGTTTCCACGGCTACCCAGAGAGTTCAAAGAAAGAGCATAAAAGCCTCTTGTGTAATAAAAGTGCCCACAAGCATGTGTTCACTCACACACACAAGCACTATAAGCCCCGTGTCTCCCACAGAGCCCATTCTAAGAAGCAGGCACTGCCCGCTCCACTATCAGAGTACATGAGCCCGCCCACGAGCCCATGCGCGTTCCCCGCTCTGTTCGCTCTGTCTCACGGCCCATAAGCTCCTCTCTGAGTGTAAGTCCCGTTGCAACTCACAGCTTTAGCGTGCTCGCACCCTGTGCCCAGCCCGCTATGTACAGCAATCAGGGCAAGGTTACCATTCAGCCGCTAGCCGTAGGCTTCAAGCGTGGGAAGCCATTACTGGCATCTCCCCGCGGGTTCTAAGCATCATAAATAACGGCTATCTATTACAGTTTCGTCGCCGCCCGCCCGCGCTCGGCTCGAATCCACTGTCAGCCCGGCGGCTATGAGCACGCTCCGCTCAGAAACAGCGAAGCTGCTACAAAAGGGGCGCGATAGAGAGAGTTCCTCCTTCTATGACAGAGTCGGGGTTTTCACGGCCGTTATTTCTTGTTCCAAAGAAAGACGGCGGCCTCAGACCGATATTAGATCTCAGGCTTTTGAACAAAGCGCTCATGAAGAGACCGCTCAGAATGCTTACAGTCAATAACTTCTGCGCACGCGCGCCAGGGGGACTGGTTCATCTCTCTAGTCCTGAAAGACGGCTATTTTCAGACCCAGATAAATCCTCGTCACAGGCCATTCTTACGTCTCGCCTTCGAGGGTCAGGTTTACCAATACGCCGTTCTCCCATTCGGCCTTTCCTTAGCACCCCGTACCTTACGAAGTGCTTGGATACAGCGCTAGCCCCTCTGCGGAGTCAGGGGGCGCGCATATTAATTATCTGGACGATTGGCTGATACTAGCACAATCCCAGATAGAGCTCCTGTCGCATCAGTGCAACTCTATCATCTGAAATCGCTGGGCCTCTCTGTCAACTGAACAAAGAGCTCTCTCCAAACCAGTCAAACTATTTCCTTCCTAGGAATAGATTTGGACTTGATTTCTATGACGGCTCGCTTACCCACACAGCGTGCGCGCCGTGTACAGCGACTAGCCTCCTTCCTTTCAGATGGGCACCTCCGCGCCTCTGAAAACGAGCTTCCTGGTGGTCTAGTGGTTAGGATTCGGCGCTCTCACCGCCGTGGCCCGGGTTCGATTCCCGCTCAAGGCATGACTGTTTTTTCAGGAGGATGTTGGGCTATATGGCCTCAGCCTTAGCGGTGCTTCCGCTGGGTCTCCTTCACATGCGCCCCCTTCAATTCTGGTTAAAGAGCCGTGTATCCCACCGCGCGTGGACCACGGGCCGCCAGCCGATCAGGATTACTCAGACATGTATCGCTGCTCTGCAGCCATAGACCGTAACCGACTGTTTTCAGCGGGCGCTACTATGGGAACCTTTCTCGCCGAAAAGTGATCTCGACGGACGCATCCAACACGGGTTAGGGCGCGGTCTGCGAGGATTCACCAGCCACGGGCCAATGGACGGGTCAGGAGAGCTCCCTGCATATAACTGTCTGAAGATGATCGCGGTCGAGAACGCGCTTCGCGCTTCCTCCCCCACCCTCATTCACGGTCACCACGTCTCTGATCCGCTCGGACAATACGGCTGTGGTGTCATACATCAACCGTCAGTGCGGGGTCAGATCCAAATCCTTTTCATCTGACGCGCCGCATTCTAATCTGGTCCCAGTATCACCTGCTCTCGCTCAGAGCGACGCATGTACCGGGCCACCTGAACGACGGCCCAGACATACTGTCCAGGAACCTCCTCCCCGCCGGTGAGCAGTCCCTGCACTCACAATCTGTCCAATCGCTGTGGCGCCTATCTCGGCAGAGCGGAGATAGTCTCTTCGCTTCAGAAGAGAACACTCACTGCCCGAGATTTTTCTCAAAGAGCGAAGATGCGCTAGCCCAAGTCTGGCCCCGCCGCCGCACTCTATGTTTTTCCCCGATCCCTCTGCTACCCCAGGTCTCCAGAGAATCAGGGAAAAATTCGCCACTCTGCTCCTCATAGCCCCGCGTTGGGAGAATCAGAGTTGGTTCCCGGAGCTCACGCTGTATCAGACAGCCCCGTGGCCCATTCCAATCAGAGCAGGTCTCCTCTCTCAAGCTCAGCGGTACGATCTGGCATCCTCATCCGCAGCACTGGGCGCTTCATGCATGGGGGACCAACGACTACTCGTTGATTTGCCAGAAGGAGTTCTGAACACGATCAAACACGCCAGAGCGGCGTCTACTAGAAAGCTACTTTATGCTGCAAAATGGTCTGTGTTCTCAAGATGGTGCACTGACAGGAGTATAGACCCTCGGTTCGTGCGAGGTTCTCATCTTTGCTCGTTTTCCTTCAGGAAATGCTGGACAAGGGCAGGTCCCCGTCCACTCTAAAGGTCTATGTGGCAGCGGTCGCAGCGTTCGCGGTACCTCGACGCGCCCAGTCTCTGGGCAAAGATGATCTGATCATCCGCTTCCTCAGGGGACCTAGAAGGATGAATCCCCCTCACCCCCGTCGGTTCCGGTCTGGGTTCTTTCGTTAGTCCTCGAGGCTCCGAAAGCCCCTCCGTTTGAACCCCTTACCGAGAACCGAGGTTACGTTAGGTAACTGATTCGTTTTCCGTGGGACAGTGTGGGCAAGGGCAAACCCTTTGGGGCCCCTGTGGGCTTGCTGAGGGCAAGCCCACAGTGGGCTTTCCCACAGAAACCCCTCAAGGGCCCCTAGTGGGTTAGCCCATGTGGGGCCCATAGCAGTTTTGCCCATTTGGGCCCCCATGAGGGTTTACTGTGGGCAACCCACTGTGGGTTTGCCTACAGAAAACCCACACGGGCCCCCAGTGGGTTAGCCCATGTGGGGCCCATAGCAGTTTTGTCCATTTGGGCCCCCATGAGGGTTTACTGTGGGCAATCCACTGTGGGTTTGCCTACAGAAAACCCACACGGGCCCCCAGTGGGTCAGGCCCATCCGGGGCCCATAGCAGTTTTGCCCATTTGGGCCCCTATGAGGGTTTACTGTGGGCAACCCACTGTGGGTTTGCCCACAGAAAACCCACACGGGCCCCCGTGGGTTAGCCCATGTGGGGCCCATAGCTGTTTTTCACTATGGGGCCCCCATGAGGGTTTACTGTTGGCAACCCACTGTGGGTTTGCCCACAGAAAACCCACACGGGGCCCCAGGCAGTTAGCCAATGCAAAGTTAAGTTGTTTAACAGTCAAATGTTTTAAGATTTGAAGGTTTAAGATTAGAAGCTTAATCAAACTATTTAATGATCCTGTGAAATGTCAGTCCATAATTAACTAAAACTGCATATATTGGATTATGAGCATGTGCATTTAAAAACAAATTTTTGACTTATAAGGAATTATAAAAAATAATATAGATGTAACTATATATTGTAATGCAGTAGGTCTTAATGAGTCTTTATAAATATATTTATAGAATAGTAATTTTGCTCATAAATAAGTATAAATGGTGCTATAATTCATTATAAGCATGGACTGCACAGACAGTGTTACTGTATTTATTAAATAAAATTAACTTATTTGTCACAATAAAAACAATGCAATGGTTTACTGATTTGTTTTGGTATTCATCAGTGATGTATATTTATCATAATAAAATTATATATTATTGATACTAATAAATACATCACTGATGTATCGACTGAGACCAATCAGACACAAACGAAACTGCGACGTCACTGGGCGTAATTTCATTACCAACTTTCATTTATATAAAGCATTTTAGTGCTTTCATATTATTTTTTAATGAAAAAAATATAATACATGGGTCATAGAACTACACAATGATTTTTAAAATCATGATATAAAATGAATGATATTTTAAATTGTTACATGTTATAATTCTAGATGTTTAAAGTGTGTATGTCAGGTTAAAATTTTTTTTTAGATATATTAAATAAAGTTTAGATGTCTGAGTGAAAATGTAATTATCATTAAAATTATTACTGTAATTGCCCTACATTAAGCTTTATAGCCATTTCTGTCAAGATCATATTTTTAAAACACAGTGGAGCTGGCTGTGACGTCAGAAGAGTGAGATGTGACAAAAAAGTTCTATTCAAGTATGGAGAGTTTTGAGTCTGAGGAGATCCAGAATCCCCCTCAAACCTATGATGGCCCACAGCCTTACAATTTTGAGCCTCCCAGGTGTGAGACAGATGAGGAACCAAACAGAAATTTAAATAATTCCTATCGAAGAAACATAAATATCATAACCATGACATCTATTCTAATGCCCAGGTGTCATATACAATTATAGAACAGTAAAAGCAGGCTGTTTAGTTCACATGGATAAGATTTGGGAAAATAAAATAAATCCTGTTTTCGATGCTAAAGACTGGAATTTTTTTATGACATTTGTTTATATCATTAAAAAATAATTATTATATTTTTCTAATAAAGGGACTGATGAGATGATCTTTAAGTTTATTCAGCTCCGTATGTCAAGTCAAGTCACATTTATTTATATAGTGCTTTTTACAATACAGATTGTGTCAAAGTGTCATGAATCAGACCTCTGTGGCTCTCTCTAATGGCCACCGGAGGGCACCTTCACCTGAGTATTGACTTTCCTGGACTCCATTTCCCATGCACCCCATTCAGAGACTAATCACCTGCACAGGTGTTTTCCATTATCCACACTACTTAAACAGCACTCACACTCATACTCATTGCGAAGTCTTGTTTTGCCCTGGCTGACATTTCTAAGCGTTCACCCTGACATTCTGTGACCCTTCCGTGTATGATCTTGGATTGTTTTACCACTGTTGATTCTCCGCCGCCTGCCCTTGTGATCTTGCTCTCTGGAACTTTGACTGCTTTGCTGCCTGCCCTGACCCTTGCCTGGTATTGTTTATGTTTCTGCTCAGCCTCTGATATCTCTACCACTGTTGTTTGAAACTTGCCTGTACGACCCTGATCTTGATTATTAAAGATTTCTGAACCCAGGCTCTAGTCGGGGGCCAGTTCTCCTCTGGCTCACATTCATATTGTTTATATATAATACGAGCCATAACATATCGCCAACGTTGAGTCGTCTCATCACAGGCGTTGGGGCATCTGAAATCCCGTGAGAGGCTGGATACAAACTGGACCTGACAAACGCCATTTTCTCGAGACAAACGTCCGAGAGAGACAGCAGAAAAAGGCAGATGGGAAATAATTAGCATAGCTGATGTTCATAATGATGTAGAGAATCTCGACTCAGGTCTTATAGCTCAATTTGAATTTAGGGGAAGAATATTCAAAATTAATGATCTGGATCAACAATTTATTAACTATTCCTTGAATCGAGGGGTCTCGCATATATTCATTCACCCAACGAGGGGTTCTACACCACGCTCGTCTGTTCTCAGGTACATATGACGAAACTAACATAACGGATTATGATTAGTTTGGAGCATATGTCCTTTTACAGACAGAGGAGTGTGTGATTTCTGAAAGCAATAAGAGATTGCACAGCTTTCTCAGTCAGCGCGCCCGCGTGCCCGATCTACAAAACTACGACTCCTTGCTTTCCATAGCTTGAATCGTGCTGGTAATGTTCAGTGCACTCGAACAGAATCAGAACGTAGCATTAGGATCTTTAATATTAAAGAGGCTTTGTTGTGCAATTAATACACACAATGGCAAATGATGTATAAATGGAGTTTAATAAAACACACGACTAAATTACATTACAAATCACACGTGATATATGTATATACAGGTAAAACAAAATAAAAATAAAACTTAAGAAAGGAAACAATGGAAAATGAGAATACAAGAGAAATTACAGTTACTTGCACAGCTTTTGACCTTTGGAGACAACCACAGGAAATTATTTGTCTAGAATTTGACGGAACAAGTTTTGCATTCGAACCTGTGTGATGCTGAGAGCATGCGGTTGCCCGGGAGACGGAATCTCTTCTGGTCTCTCCCACCGTGGGTTGGTTCTGCGGGAGTTCCAAAGCGTCTTAGAGAGTTCGTGCTGGATGTTTGCCTTCGTTGGAGGAGACCGCGCACGTACTAACTTGCACTGGCTATTCGCAAAAGTAAACGTGAAGTAAAAGTAACGAGAGACTGATAACTTTAAGAAGTTTCAGAAGATGAGTCCGAGGGCATCAGGAGATTTCCGAAGGAAGTAGATGGAGCCAGGGACCAAAGCAGGAGTGTAAGAGCAAGGTCAAAACGAAGATGAGGATGAAGACGAAGATTAAGATGAAGATAATTAAGAAGAAGACTACGACTAAGAAGAAAAGAACGACGTTATGTTCTGTGGCACAAGCTTTTAAGGATGGTTTGCGGTTTGTCCCAAAACTCGGCTGACCAATGAAAGCCGTTCATCACAGGGGCGTGTCTGCCCATTTGATTAACATGTGACATTGCTGATCTTGCGTCTCTGAGACAAAGGAAAAGTTATGCTAACTTTGAAAACAAACTTATACATGAGGATATACATTTTGTAATATCGATATATAGTTAAACAAACAGATCACACCATAAGGATTACAGAGACATCAAACACATTGAGTTATTTTGACCGCATTGTTGGGTTACACTTTAAAGCATAGTATTACAGGCATTTTAAACTCTTTGGGTACTCGTGATTACACCTGAAGTTAGATTGGTGAATTACTGTTCTTTTACGTGCATTTCAGCATACTAGACATCTTTGGTAATCTTTTAACAAGTTTTTAGAGCTGTCCGTGTTTGATGTGTGTGCGGGCTGTCTTGCCCGCGAAGGGGGTTTGTGTGTGTGTTGGTATGTGCGCGTGTTTGCACGTACTAGCAATTAGCGTCACGCTGGTTGTGATATACGTGTTGGTGTTGTCGAGCAAAAGGGGAATCTGGTTAGTTTCCTTGTTTTTCCCTCCTCCTATGGTGTCACAGGTCACGAGAGGAGAAGGTTCTCCTTGTTTGCATAGATTGGTCAGATTAGTGGGGGTCTAGCGAGGTTCAGTATCTTTGACCATTTATCACCATTAAAATCACTTAGGCCTAGACACGGTGGAGCCTGGGGTCGTAAAAGTCCAGTTGAATTTGACCATATGTGTCGTAGGAATGTGTTAAAAAGGCTTTCTTTGTTACCATTTGTTGATCACATGAAATGAGTTAATGATTGTCTGATCAGAATCCCTACATCCCCCCTGATCGGGAGATGACGTCCCTGCGGAGACGTCCTCTGCCGATACTCGTTGCATGGGAGGCTGGAAGGTGAATCGTGAACTTGTTAGCAGGTGATCATCAGGGCTGAGGAGTTAACTCAATGAGATCGCTGGTGACTTCCAGCGTGGGACCCTCTTTCCGAGGGTTTCGGCGGAAACCTCCGGAGACGGCTTTGGTGAGCTTAGCGGTGGATGCACGCATCTCGTTGAGTCGGCGGTACAGGATAAAGGCCAAACCCAGAGTTAGGATATGGCTGACTACCATTGAGATGCATAACGCCGTGTCGGCTGGGGTCCAGGCTCGGACCACAGGTGAGGTAGTCAAGACGGGTTGTCGAGACAGAGCTTGTAGGGCGGAGTCGAGAGGAGCAATGTCAATTAATTGTGACCCCCCTGTCTCAATTCCCAGTTCCAGTTCTGGACCCAGGGTGAAGTTGTGGTCCTTGAAGAAGGAAGGGATTTCCAGCTCGGATTCGTACTCGTTGCTCGGGAGATGATACAAGGCCAGATCATCGACGTGGAGGATGGCGCCTTTAGGTACCTGAATCCACATGCTTTGGTTGAGCAGGCTGACACGAGTTGCGGTGTCGTGTTGGTCATAGGTGAGCGTAGCTGTGAGCACGGGGGTGTTTACGAGCCAGCGGTCGCGATGATTTCTGCTCGGGTCTCTTCAACTTGAGGACGGGGCCTGGCTTCGGCCGGGCACCGGGTGTCTCTGGACATAGCTTGCAACCCGCAGATTCCATCAGTGTTGTCTCTGAGGAAGGGTTTGCTAGGGCAGAGATAGTGAATGTCTTTAGTCAGGGTGCACATGTGCAGGTTTGGAGCCAGGTACAGTTGTGGGTCACTGTCGTGGTAGGCTACCACGCTTGGGGTGCGGACTGTGATGTGCGTGTTACCTTTCCAAAACCCGACATTGACAATGTCCTTGAGTCTGTAGATTCGGTTTGACTCTATGATGGGTAGGTTCAGGAGGAATCCCACTTCTTTCTGTTCGGGGTCGACGTAGAGTGGGATGGCGCTGCCCAGAGAATAGGCCAGATGAACTTGGAGCGGGTCGGCTGGCGTGGTGACTGCGGAGGCCAGCACATTTTGGACCAGGCTCAAAGGGATGAGATAGGGTGGAATTCGTCCCATGGCCAGGCTGTCGACGGAGGAACTCACTTCCCGCAGCATGTCTGTCATGAGGGCGGAGACAAGCTGCGTTTGGACCAAGTCAGTTTGGAAAACATTGATCAGACGCTTCACAGCGGTCACAGTCTGGTTGAGGACGACGCTGTGGGTGTTGAGAATTACCACAGTTCCCTTTAGGGTCTTTCCGATGGTCTGCAGGGAGGCACTCTGCGTGGTGAGCTGTTCCCTTAGTTGTGGAATCTCTGTTTGAATCTCGGCCACGTTGCGTCTCACGGTAGCCAGGTTGACAGCATTGACGCTGGACATACCGATGTTGAACAGGGTTCCCACTGCAGCTGCAGCTCCGAGCAAAGCTCCCAGGAACCGTTTGGGGCGGCGGTTGTATCCGCTCAATTCCGCCTGGGTGACAGTCATCTTTTCTAGTTGGCTCAGCATGTGTCTGACGTCGGCCTCGGCGTGGAGGACGGAATCCTCTATCCATCGGGCACCGGCCCAGCTGTACTGGGTTGCTGTTTTGGGGAAGTGTGCCCGGTAGACATTCAGGGCTCCAGTCGGACGTACACTTTCTGGGTGTGTGTCCGACAGTTGGTTATCAAGAGCCCTGGTTGCTCCCTCAGCACGATGCCTGACGCCGGGCCTGGTGAGATGATGTCGGGTGGCGGTTGCCCTCTGATCGCTTGAAGGCACAGGATGGTAAACCACAGCAGCATCCTGGAGAAGATGTGATTCATCAGGAGGTATGCCGTGGTCTGGGCGGTGTCGTTGGGTGCTGGGAGACACTCTACCCATTTTGTGAACTGGCACACGACTGTGAGACAGTACTTGTTGCCTCTTGTTGATCGGGGTAGGGGCCCTACCCAGTCGATTTGGAGGTCTGACCACGGGAATGTGATTCTTCTGTGTTGCAGCGGAGCTCTGTGGTTTGGATTTGCAGGTTGAAACTGGCAGCAAATCAGACACTCTTTGATGTACTCCGCCACGTGCTTTTGCATGCAGGGCCAATATGCCACCTGCTTTAGTGTCTTATAAGTGGCTCTGACGCCGTGATGTCCAGCGCATGGTGCGTCGTGGGCATACAAGAGCATCACCCCCCTTAGGCATTGTGGCACCACAAGCCTTGGCGTTGTGGTGTCATCAGGTGCATACCACAAGATGTTGTCTATCACACGCAGCATGTGCTTGATGTCTTGCAGGCGTTTCAGACAGGGGTCGGCCGTTAGGTCAGACGGCGTTAGTGGGTGGCTGGTGGGGTCTGAGAGGTGGTGCAGAAAAGTCTTTATTGACGTGTCAGAGTTTTGCATGTCCGCTATATCGTTGTTTGAGATCTGCGGAGTCAGGGCGAGAGACTGAGAGGTGGGCAGTGCGGCAGGGAAAGTTCTTTTGCTGCGGGTTAGCACTGCCACATCAAAGGTAGGTGGTTGGGCTGGGGGTGACCATGGAGTGCCGTGCAGTGCGCCAGCCTTGGCGAGGGCATCGGTTTGGTCATTCAGGTCTTTGTCGAGGCCTGGTTGTTTGGAGTGCCCCTTCACCTTTTTCCAGTAGACAATCATGTCGTGTTGTCTAGTCAGGTTGTCACATGCTTGAAACAAGTTTTGGTGTGTGACAGGCTTGCCGTTTGAAGTCTTAAAGCCATTCTGTTTCCAGCTTGGAAGGTGGCATGTGAAACTCAATCTGGCGTAGTTAGAGTCTGTGCAGATGAGGAGTTCTTTGATGTTATGGGCCGAGGCTATTTGCAGAGTTATGAGAATGGCTGCCACTTCAGCATATTGTGATGACTGGGATCCCAGCTTGAAGTGTTGCGGCGGGCAAGGCAGATCATTTACCCATAACACACCAGCACCTGCTTGACGAGAGCCCTCTTGGTTGTAGGAGCATCCGTCAACATAGGCTGTTGTTAAACCTTGGCATGCATTTTCCTCAAAGTATCTGTGACAGGTCTGTTGTTGTGGTTCTTCCACATTGGCTGTGACAGGTGGGGCGTTACCAGAGCAGTTTTGGCAGGCCGCCAGGCCGTTGCCTAGGGCTGACTTGTGGTTTTGAGCATATCTTGCTTCAACATTGCGACCCTGGAGGGCCATTAACCACGTGGCGATGCGGGAGTTGGTGACCACGCCATCACGGATGCGTTGGCTGTTGAGGAACATGACAGGCTGATGACAAGTCTCTATGATAACCTTTTGAGCTCCAATGTAGTTGGAGAATCTTTGGATGGCCCACACGGTGCAAAGCAGGGCTTTTTCACAGTCTGAGAACTTAAGCTCTGGTGGAAGAAGTGTCTTGCTGGCATAAGCGACCACTCTTTTGTCTTGATCATGTCGTTGGTACAGGCCAGCGCTGAGACAGTGTTCGGAGAATCCAGCTTCTAAGTAGAATTCTCTTTGTGGGTCTGGGTATGCCAGGCATGGAGCTGTACATAGGTGACGCTTTAGCTCGTTCATGGCGTTGTCTTGGATGGTTGTCCAGACAAATGGGCAGTCTTTTTTCAGCAGGGTGGTCAAGGGCTTTGCAATGTCTGCATAGTTCTCTATGAATTGCCGTGAGTAATTGCACACCCCCAGAAAACTTCGCAGTTCTGAGACGTTGGTGGGGGGTTTGATGGTTTGAACGGCTTGTATGCGGCTTGTTTGCGGTTCGATGCCCTGTGACCCGATCAGTAGTCCCACGTAGTTGACTTTGGTCCGGCACCATTGCCCTTTATGGAGTGCAATCTTGGCACCTGCAGTTGTCAACTGGTTCAAAACATAGTCTATTTCTTTCAAGTGGTCGGCAACTGTGGTACTTTTCATCAACACGTCGTCCACATAGATGAGGTTTCCTCTCATTCTTGCATCGGGGCATGCTTTGTTCAGGAAGATGTTAAACTCAGCAGGTGAGTTAGCATAGCCGAATGGGCACCTTGTGAAAGTGAATTGTCTGTTGCCGAAAGTGAAAGCAAGCTTGTGTTGGTCCTCTGGATGCACTGGGATGGTCCAGAAACCTGAGGCTACGTCGAGCGTAGAGAAGATGTTGGCTCCTCTGATTTGGGGTATTTCTTGCTCCAGCTGGGTCATGGGCCATCGTGACAATGGCACCTGTTGATTCAGTTTTCGGTAGTCGATCGTTGGTCGCCACTTGCCGTTTGGCTTGATAACCGGCCAGATGGGAGCAGAATAGGTGCTGTTGCACGGACGAATAACACCCTTTTCAAGCATGGAGTCAATGATCTCTTGCACCGGTTCGTGTGATGCGATCGGGATCTTGTATTGTTTTACATAGGTAGGCGGCGCCTGAGGGTGCGTTGGGATGCGCACGGTGTGAAGGTTGGTGAGACCACAGTCTAAAGAGTCTTTGGCAAATGACGCTTTGAATTTGAAAAGGACGTCTCTGAGTTTTTGTCGGTCTGCATCGTCCTGGATTGCATCAGCGTCCGTTAGGGTTTGTTGAACTTGAGATTCAAATCCGGGGTAGGGCTCTTCTGTGGGTGAGTCACCTGCGGAGTTGACACGCGTAGGTGCAGAGGTCTGATCAGTCTCGCTGGGAGGCTGTTCGGAGACCGTGTAGACGCGCGAGGTGTCGGTCTTCCATCAGTTCACTTCTGCGTACTTGATCTTTGTCCATTGGCAGAACAGAGTCAAGTCAAGTCAAGTCACATTTATTTATATAGCGCTTTTCACAATACAGATTGTATCAAAGCAGCTTCACAGTGATAACATGACAGAAGTACAAGACAGATAAGTAATATTGTTAAATGGTAAAAATCCTCGACTAAGCAAGCCAAAAGCAAGGCAAGCAGGCGACAGTGGCAAGGAACCAAAACTCCATCAGATTGGATAGAGAAAAAAACCTTGGGAGAACCCAGGCTCAGTCGGGGCCAGTTCTCCTCTGGCTTACATTCATATTGTTTATATATAAATATATAATATAAATATTGTTCATATATAATATGGAGCCATAACATATCGCCAGCGTCTGAGTCGTCTCTTCACAGGCGTTGGGGCATCTGAGATCCCCGTGAGAGGCTGGATACAAACTGGACCTGACAAACGCCATTTCTCCGGGACAACCGTCCCGAGATAACAGCAGAAAGGCAGATGGGAGATAATTAGCATAGCTGATGTTCAGAATGATTTCCATTATACAGGAGTCAGTGTTAGAAAATCACTATCTCACAAACTCTCTCGCAACCCAACCATACGCGCCGAACGTGTCGACCCGTTTGTCTAAAAGGCTGTCGAGCCCCGCTGGTGCGTTAAGCAGTTTCAGCGGCAAACGGTTCTGTATGGCATAACAGAGGACTGAAAGGTAAGCGTTATGTGAATGCTTGACTGAAGAGATGCGTTTTTAGTCTAGTTTTAAACTGTGTCAGCGAGTCAGAGCCTCGAACCGTATCGGGAAGGCTATTCCAGAGTTTTGGAGCTAAATGCGAGAACGCCCTCCCTCCTTTAGTGGACTTAGATATCCTAGGAATGACCAGAAGCCTTGAATTTAGTGATCTTAAAGAACGCGGTGGATTGTAGGGCGAAAGAAGGTCCGTTAAGTACATTGGAAGCTAAACCGTTTAGGGCTTTATAGGTTAGTAGTAGTATTTTGTAGTTGATGCGGAACTTAATAGGTAACCAGTGTAGAGATGATAAAATCGGTGTTATATGATCGTATTTTCTTGACCTAGTAAGAACTCTAGCGGCTGCATTTTGGACTAACTGTAGCTTGTTTATTGAGGATGCAGTACAACCGGCTAATAAAGCATTACAGTAATCTAGTCTCGAGGTCATAAATGCATGAACTAACTTTTCTGCATCAGAAACAGATAGCATGTTACGTAGCTTAGCAATGTTTCTAAGGTGGAAAAAGGCTGTTCTTGTAACATATGAAATATGATTTTCGAAAGACAAGTTGCGGTCTAGTATAACACCCAGGTCTTTTACTGTAGAGGATAAAGTAACAGGACATCCATCTATATTAAAGTTGTATTGTAAGAGGTTTTGTGAGTAGTTTTTTGGACCAATAAGTAAAACCTCCGTTTTATCTGAATTTAATAGCAGGAAATTACGCGTCATCCAGCATTTTATATCTTTGAGACACTCTGTCAATTTAGATGAGTTAGTGTTTTCATCTGGTCGTGATGAAATATATAATTGAGTATCATCAGCATAACAGTGGAAGTTAATTCCATGTTTTCTTATAATGTTACCAAGTGGCAGCATATATATTGAGAATAGCAGAGGGCCTAAAACAGATCCTTGCGGTACTCCATAGTCTACTGACGTTATCTTTGATTTTTCCCCATTTAAACAAACAAAATGAGAACGGTCCGATAAGTACGATCTAAACCAGCTTAATGCCTGTCCCTGAACACCAGTGTAGTTTTGTAGTCGATCCAAGAGTATTTTATGATCTATAGTGTCGAACGCAGCGCTAAGATCAAGTAGGACTAGTATTGAGATACAGCCTTGGTCAGAAGCTAAAGTAAATCATTTGTAATTTTAACTAGCGCAGTTTCTGTACTATGATGCGGTCTGAATCCTGACTGGAATTTTTCATAGATATCATTTTCTTGCAAAAAAGAGCACAATTGAGCGGACACAACTTTTTCTAGTATTTTTGACATAAATGGAAGATTTGAAATGGGTCTGTAATTTGCTAAGTTATTTGGATCTAATTGCGGTTTCTTAATGAGAGGTTTTATTACTGCCAGCTTGAATATTTTTGGAACATGACCTAAAGATAAAGACGAGTTAATAATATTGAGGAGAGGCTCTTCCACTACAGGTAACACTTCTTTTAGTAGTTTAGTGGGTATTGGATCTAATAAACATGTTGTTGGTTTAGATGCAATGATAAGTTTATTTAGCTCTTCCTGTCCTATCGTTGTAAAGCGGTGTAGTTGTTCTAGAGGGGCCATAATTGAGGCTGAATCATAAGACACCAAAGAGGATTGTACATTTATAATTGCGTTTTGGATGCTTTCTATTTTCTCATTGAAGTAATTCATAAAATCATTACTACTAAACTGTAACGGTATATTTTGCTCTGGCGATGTCTGTTTATTTGTTAGTCTAGCCACGGTGTTAAATAAAAACCTTGGATTATTTTGGTTATCTTCTATTAGTTTGCGGAGATGCTCAGCCCTGGCTGTTTTTAGAGCCTTTTTATAACGTGACATACTGTCTTTCCACGCGATTCTAAAGACCTCTAAATTAGTTTGTTTCCATTTACGCTCTAAGATACGAGTTTCTCTCTTGATAGCATGCGTATCACTGTTG
Source organism: Hybognathus amarus (assembly GCA_030378365.1). Classification (NCBI taxonomy): domain Eukaryota; kingdom Metazoa; phylum Chordata; class Actinopteri; order Cypriniformes; family Leuciscidae; genus Hybognathus; species Hybognathus amarus. Next base: position 126,542 of record JAQIUQ010000827.1, on the reverse strand, counting down.
TACCAGGGTGCTTTAGTTTTCTCTCTAACCTTTTTTAATCTAATTGGTGCAACAATATCTAATGTACTAGTGAAAATGGTGCTCAAACTGCTAGTCATTTCATCTAATTGATCAGTTTGTTTGGGTTCACTTAGCAGCTTAGATAGATCAGGTAAGCTATTTGAGAATCTATCTATAGTGGTTGGAAGGATTGTTCTGCCTTTTCTATAACGCGGCGCAACATGACATATTTCGGCAGTACGTATTATGCAAGTCACCATGTAATGATCAGTGACATCATCGTTTTGCGGTATAATATTTATATCAGTTGGACTGGTTCCATATGATATAATTAAATCTAGTGTATGATTTAGACGATGAGTGGGACCACTGACGTTTTGTTTGACCCCAAAGGAGTTTAATAAGTCTGTAAACGCAGCCCCTAAAGCATCATTTGTATTATCTACGTGTATGTTAAAATCTCCAACAATTATTGCTTTATCGACATTCACCAATAGATCCGAGAGAAAGTCTGCAAACTCCTTTAGGAATTCAGCATATGGCCCTGGAGGTCTATATACAGTAGCCAAGGCTAGAGATAATATGGATTTCTTTCTTACATCTAACAGCGTAACATTTAGCACAAGTACTTCAAAAGAATTAAACTTGTGACCTGTTTTCTGAGTAACATTAAAAATATCTTTATAGATTGTCGCAACACCGCCGCCGCGATCGATCAGACGAGGCTCATGCTTATAACAGTATCCTGGTGGACTAGACTCATTTAGACCAAAATACTCATTTGGTTTAAGCCAGGTTTCAGTAAGGCATAGAACATCAAAATTATTATCTGTGACCATTTCATTTACAATAACTGCTTTAGGTGTGAGCGATCTAATGTTTAGAAGACCTAGCTTTAAAAATTGTTTTTGTTCACTGATATTTAGATTTTCTGGTTTAATTACGATAAGATTTTTGCTAAATCCTGCACTAGATTTATTGTTTGGCTTCACTAAACGAGGAATGGACACAGTTTCTATGTAACGCTCCACACTATGCATATTAGTTAAGTTTGGACAACAGAGGCTGCAATTTGGACTTTGACTTACCAGTCATCTGGTGCGTAACGTCTCGGGAGATGTTGTCCGACAGAACTCCCGCTCCGATTCTGCTGGGTGGAGTCCGTCTGCCCGGTACAGCCTGGGTCGCTCCCAAAACAGATGCCAATTATTTACAAAGAGCAGTTTCTGTTCATTACACATTAACGTTAGCCATTCATTAAATGCAAAAAGTCTACTGAACCTTTCCTGTCCTTGTCTGTACGTGGGAAGCGGTCCGGACACGATGATCGTTGCTTTAGGCGCTGTGCTGCGTACCGTCTCGATCAGGCTCATGTAGTCCTTCTTCAGAACCTCGGTCTGCCGCAGCCTGATGTCGTTCGCTCCCGCTTCCAGCACAACAGCTCCGATGCCGCGTGTCACCGCCCACGATCTCGGGAACCTGAGCGGCGATATCAAGAACACGGGCACCGGGGAAACAGTGTGTGCGTACATCACCTTTCCCCGAAGTAGCACGGACATGACGGACCATGGATGTCCCGATGATCACGGCGTCATCACGTTCCGGCTCGCGAAGAGGGGAGAAGCGATTCCGAGTGGAGATCTCGAAGACCGGGAGGGCGGAGAGGCAGCTCTGGTCCTGGCTCGTGTCCTCCGCTGCGTGATCCATGCTCCACGGGCCGGAGTCGGAGTGAAAGAAGGCCGGGCTGATCGCGTCGTCCTGGGCAGAGAAACACGCGGAGTGGATGAGGAAGTACTAACAGAGTTAACGTTACTGAACCACGGAGTTGTGAGGGTCGGCGCGTGAAGCTTCAAGCGTTGAACGCCGGTCCAACAGCTCGGCTTGCTTCATCAGGAGACTGCGGATCTGCTTCTCGACGCGTTCCAGCTCCTGCATCACCGTGAAGAGCTCGAATGTGTCCTCACCTGCACACAGAGGTAACGTTAGACTCTCATCCGATGTGTTCGCCATTATAAAAGATGAACAGTAAGTCAATATCCCGACTAATTTAGGACTGAATGCCAGATGCAACCCGTATGCTCAGCGTCTCGATAGGCGAAGGCCACGCGTGGAATGCTAGCGGGCTAAAGGCTAGTAGCCTAGATTCGAAAAATTGGATCTAAGTAGCGATATCAAAGCAATCCAATTGTTTTTTATAAGGAATAGTATCGAGGATAAGTTCACATTATAGAAAAATAGAAAGTGCTAGTATATAAATGAGTGGTAAAGAAGAAAATTGAAGATTAATGAAGAAATCCTCCGGAGCTACAAACACGAATACAGATCGCACGCGCAAGAGGCGATGGAGATGATTTTGAAGGGTGCTGTGTGCAGTGCATCGCCTGTGCACTCTTCAGGTAGCATCCCGGTTGGAATGGGACCGATGAACGGTAAAGTCAATTCAAAGTCAGGGAAATCATGGCTCACTAACCATCCCAGCCGGTAGGCTTTTGGGATTGTGATGTCCCCTGCGGTGCAGTTGTTGAAAAGGATGTAGACTGCACGTGATGTCACTTCAGTTAGAGGCGTGGCTTCTAGCGTTAGGCCAAGTTCAATGCCTTCGGGTGACTGTTGGAAGAAACCCAATGTGTGGTTTAAGGTTTGACCACATCGCATGTTGAGCCGAACAGCGACCCCTTTGGTGTAAGCAGGTACTACAGTTTCCTGTTCGCTGATCAAGGTACAGACCTCTGGGATTGTTTGTCCTGACACGAGATTGTCGGTGTGTGTGGGAACAACAGCTGGCTGTAAAGTCAATGGGGCCCACAGTACTTCGTTGATAATGTCCACATGTGCTTGGAGGCGAATCAGGACGTCTGCTCTAATGTAGACATTGTGAGGTGGGCCTTGGAGGACCAGGAAGTAATGGGTAAGGCACCTGTTGTTCCAGTTCAAGTTCAAAGCACAGATACCCTTTGCAGTCACCAGGTTTGATGGACATGGATTCAAAGGGAAGCGTGTGCGCTTATTTGCATAAGGAAGGTCAGGTGTGACCTTAATTAGTTTGTTAAAGAGTGCCAGGCTGATGGCAGAGTTGTCTGCCCATAGTGCGAGCACAATGTCTGTTGTGGGTTTACCGTTCAGCTGTAGGTCGGTGTTGACCTTGGGGCAGAAAGGCTCGTAGTCTTTTGTGAGTTGGAAGGTGCAGAGGAGTGAACTCGACTCTTGCTCCAGTGTTGGGTGTGTGTCACACTGGCTGTCGGCGAAAGTTCCCGTGACCTTGGTGACCTGGCAGTCTGGCTCAGTTGACCTGGGTGGCTGACAGGGGAGGGGTTCTCGCACTTGAGCCCAAATTTTCAGTTGTCTGAAGTCCATTAAGGGCTCGAAGCGGTCTAGCAGGTCTTTGCCGATGAGGAGAGGGTATGTGTCCATAGGTGAAATGTACACAGGGTGGATTAAACTCATGGGACCAATGGTCAGATGGATGGGAGCTATTTGTTCAAGCCGGATGTCAGTTTGGCTGTAAGACTGCACATTCAAAACACAGTTCTGAGGTTTTAAAGTTCTGTTTTGCCTGTTAGCTTCAAATCTGAGTCTGTCAAAGAGTTTGGCTGATATCAGAGTGAGGTCCGATCCAGTGTCGACTAGTGCTTCGAGCCTCACTTCGTTTTCCAGCGTGATGGAGAGATAGAGCTTGCGTGCTAGTCCCTTTTCGATCAGGTGTCCCAGGAGTTTTGGTGCTGGGGTTTGTGTGGTGATCGACAAACAGTTAGGGTCAGTGTCTTGTGAGTCGCTGCAAAGACACACGACCAAAACAGAACTTTCAGGTATCTCAGAGGTTGGTTCACTGGTGTGAGGGGTTGCGTTGCCCGTTTCTGGATGTGTGGTGGGCAACAGCGAAGAGTGTGTGTCGCTGTCACTTGGTGTTGTGACAGCTGGCTCGGTAGTCTGCGTAAGGGGAGCAGTGTTTGGGGTGCTTGGTTCGGTAGGAGGGTTGTCAGGCAGGTTTCCAGTCTTTACCCATAGTCAGGAGGAGTCTGGCTTGTCCTCCTTGTCCGTTTTCTTGTAAAGAAGCTCTTTCAGGGCTTTCAGGATCTCTGCGGTCTCTGACGCAGACTTACTGTTTCTCTTGGTGGCAGGCTCGGATTTTGACTTGAACTTGCTTGGGGCCTGCCATGAAGGTTTTCGTTGCCGCTGATCTGGGCTAGGAGTCCATGCTGCTGGAGCTCGGCTGGTTCTTGGCCGTTGGTTGGTTTCCCACGTGGCTCCACCCCTTTGGTTGTGGGGGGGCCCTGGGTTACCATAGGGCTCTTCAGAGCGTCGGCTTGGCTGCTTGGGGCGTGCACCCTCACGGTTGCGTTGCCCCCTGCTGGCCTGAAACATTCTGGACTCGTTGTTAAACAGTCTGTTAGTGTGGTGCTGTTGGGCGCCCTCTAGTGACAGCTCTGAGTGTTGATCAGTGATGGGGCAGATAGAGGGAGTTTTCACAGTCTTTTCAGAAATCATTTTCTGCCTGATGAAAGCTCTGTGGGCTAAGTCGCGCAGCTGCTGGGTTGTCATGGTTTGAGGGCAGGCTAGGATGCCCAGGTGGTGACTCACAGTGGGATGCAGATTTCGGAGGAACAAAGTCCGGAAGTTAAAGTTCTCTTCCATCCCTGGTTCGTTTCGTGCGCCGAAGTAGGCTTGCCTGATACGAGCATAATACGCTTGCGGCGTCTCCAGTCGTGCCTGCTTGAGGTTCATCGCAGTGATTAGTCCTTGATCAGTTTCTGGATCAGAGAATTCCCGGATGAACACTTGTCGCAGGTGCTGGCAGTCCGTCTTGACGGCGACTGGTTGACGATCCAGGAAGTTGCGTACCTCTCGGCTAGGAGTAATTCTGACTAGGTATAATCTGTCCCATGGCGTGACCTGGGGGACAGTGTTCAAATGAAAGTCAATGTCTTTTAGGTAAACGTGAACATCGTGGCCTCCTGCAGGGCTTGGTGTGGAGGTAGGGATGTTCCTTGCCAACTTGTCAAGTTCTTTGAAGCCCATGCCGTGGGGTGTGACAGGGATCGATGGGGAAGCTCCCCCTTCTCAGAGGTTGAAGGTTCTTGTAGGCTGTCCATTGATGTCTGAGGCGGTGGACGTTCATCCCCTTTCACAGCTCTGGGATCTTGCATGAGGTGTGTGGGTCGACCGGTCAGGGAAAACTTTGTAGTGTGTGTTTCCCTGACTCGGTCACTCTGAAGTTCATAGGAGTGTTTTAATTCCTGGTGGACGGCGTCCAGTTCATCTTTATAAAAGTCCACTTGTTGGGAAAGTTCATCAATTTCAGCTTGGGCTGCTTTTAGGCGTTTTTCACAGGCCTTAGCTTTAGCGTCTCCATCTTTCCATGCAGCTTTGATACCCGCAATGAGAGCTTCAACTTGTTGTAGTGTTTCAGATTTTTTTCCTTGGGCTTTCTTTCTTTTTGACTCATTTTGGTCGTTGTCCAGACGGAGGAGTTCCAGGGGCTTTTGAAGTTTGTCCACTTCCTTTTGCAGGCCTGGGTCCGTCTCCTCATCGCTGTCTTCCTCGTTGTTCGAGTAGTAGCTGGTCTAGACGACTCTGGGTTTCCGCTTGGTTGCACCGGGCCTCCTCCGCTTGGAGCCGTGGAGTTGCCGTCTCCTGTTCCAGGTCGGTGGCAGTTCTCTTGTGAAGGCGGGCTTGTGCGACCAGCGGGTGGGCCAGCTTTCCCACGATCCGGGCCCATTCTTGGTGGCTGTAGCTCTGAGTTGGGTCCTGCCTTATCAGCGTGTCCAGCTCCGCGTCCAGCTGTTCCTGGTTCCGGGGCTCAGCGTCGCGGTCCTCCTTGGGAAGGAAGGCGGCGGTCATGGCGGTCAGCCATGTCTCGGGGCTGTCCCAGTGGGCAGCTGGGTTGGGAGACTGGGACATACTGGCTTACTGTAGGCGAGAGGAGCACAACACACACACAACAAGACCAAATGCAAGTTTGTTCAACAATTTGGGCGCTATCCCTTTGATACGGCGATGCCGTTTACGGGAATTTCGACTAATCTGATAGAGACAGTTAGACAGTGAGCTAGGGAAAATTGTTAAGGTCAGCGCAGGGCCTAAATAAAGATTTTTGACAGGGCCGGAGCCTAGTGGGACACTGTTGCCACTAGTGACTCGGCTGTCAGTCTGTTATTTAGCTTTCCTGGGGTGTCTCTGTAGGCCGTGTGTCTGGGTGATCTGAAAGGCACAGTTCACACAGAACAGAGGGAACAGAGGGAGAGAGAAACAAAACCAAACAAGGTAAAAGAAACTTAGATGAGGTTAGACACTAGGGCTAACGGATCTGTAAATGCAGAGAAGGATAACAGTTTAGAAAGTGTTACGAGCTAAGAAGGCTTGCGCCGACTATGTGTGTTTTCTGAGGCAAGGATGGGTAGCACTTTGACACGGGAGAATATCTGATATTCTTGTGGCCTATGCTAAGTGGATGATCTGTATTTCTTTACCTAGTTCCAGCTTGCCTGGGGTGACCCGAAATCACTCTGGCTGGGCCAATGGTGAGGGAAACTCCCCCGTCGCTCCAGACACTTAACTGAGGTGTCCGCGGGCCTTTCCTGTGCATCTACCTTGGTGCGCCCACTCAAACAACTTCGACTTTTAACACAACCTGGCAATTCCGAGGATGTCACCTGCTTACGACACTGCAAAAAGGGTGTCTTCCCAGAACCCCTCTTACGAGGTGGCCCCTCTTTAGGCCCCGGTTTGGGAGGACGTTCCGAGATTGCCTTGTGTCGCAGCGTGAATGACCCCTCTTTGTGGAATTTACCAGATTGCTGATGTCTTTGTTGCGTGCCGCACCAATGGACAGAGACAGGAGGGTCCGAGACTCACGCACAGCTAGCGCTGGTTACGCCGGTAGGAGAGAAACCTCACCCACTGAACACCAACCAGGGATGACGATCGGATCACCACCCACAAGAGGATGCTCCTTGGAAAATACTAAAATGTGGCAGAAGGAGGAAAACTCCAAAAATTAAACCAAATTGAGTAATTTTCTTTGGGTGTGTAAAATACAAAACCTTGCTACCTAAGGGTAAAGGAGAAAACACAGAAAGGGAATTATGATAATGTGGTTAATCATCAGAGGGACCTAGGAAGAAGGGTCAGTGAGTAAGCAGGAGAACACAGGAGCACGCCGGCGCAGTGGCGGGTTTGGGCCACCAGAGGGTGTGCTCCTAGTGGTGAGCCTGGTAGAGAAGACAAGCTTAAATGAGATCGCAATTCAAACTGGTTTAAATTCAATTCAGATAAGCATGTACAGAGATGTTACGTAACCCCTAAGGCAGTTGGATGCAGTGTAATAGGGTATCACAGATGGAAGGGGAAACGACGGCAGAGGAAAAAAAAATTAATTAAAATTAATTTAAAAAAAATTAATAATTTAATTTTTTTATAATTAAAGGCAAATTAATCAAAGTTAAAGAAGAATTGATAAGCGAACTCGATTCCTTAAACCAGCAACAGTTATCAATTTATTAGCAACAAATTAACAAAAGTTATTAATTCCCTGAAATGAATTGACTCAATCAATTTATCAGAAAGGAGAACAAGGTAATCTCTTAATAAGACTTATGGATCCATCCAAGGGATAAACCAATAACCTTATTCAGAGGGAAACGGAATTAAGTGGAATTCGCCTATAACACAATGTATGAGATTTAAATGAGAATTTTAATCAGGTTTATCTGCTCACGTTTCTTAAAACCCAAGTCTGAATGAGATTATGAATATTAACGAATGGGGTCACTCTTGATGCTGATCACTTTCTATAAGTTGATAACACAGAATGAACCCAATTGCAAATAGACTGAAATCTCAAACAGGACGCAGAGAGAGAGACGAACGTCGCGATCGCTTCACCTGTGAAAGATTAGCGATGACTGGAGGGGAAGAATTTCAGGAAACAGAATGACCTAACAAAATTTCCGCGCGATGGCGCTGTCTTGCTCACGTCGGTAAAAGGGGTCTGGTGGTAATTCGAACTGAGGGGCGCAAGGCTGCGCTCTAGCGTTGAGGAGTCAAATTACAATCAGAACCACTTTATTGTCTTTTCTAGGACGCGCGCAAAATGTGCATGCACGCAGTGATTGAAATCCAGGCGGATTTTCTCGTGCTATTTTCACGGATGTGTGAGGCAGAATTGAGTTCACTGCTTTTACACTTATACGTACACTATATCACAGGAATTTACATCTGTGAAAGATTAACTCCAAAAACATGAATCATTTAGCACTTAATGATTGAAATGTTCTGGTTTAACTTTTGGTTGACTAAATCAAAAGGTTAAAACTCGGAGTTTTTTCGTTAACCAAACGAATTATAATTCAGGCCTAGGTTAGGATGATCAGAGGAGCATCGCTCTTAATCATTCCTCTTTCTTCCTGTCCAAAAGATTCTCGTTTTGAACAGGAGAGTTTAAGGAAATATCTCTAATCGTGTACACGTCTGTACAGCAGTAAATATTTCTTTTGTCACAACTACAGTTTTTAACTTTAAACACTTAAGAGTGAATATCAGTATTCTAACTGCAATTTATTTTTACAATTACCACGACTAATGCATTAGGGCTAGGTAATTTCAGTGATATGCTGTAGGGTTTCAACATACGGCGGCGCGCATTTGATTTACTCAGACAGCGGCGTGCGGCGGCGCGCACTTTGTGTCAATCAAACAGCAAAATATACCAAACTGTCACTGCATTAATTTCTCACACAACAAAGCTTAAAATATTGCCTTTGACTTCTCCACCAGAAAAAATAATATGTAGAGAATCTCGACTCAGGTCTTATAGCTCAATTTGAATTTAGGGGAAGAATATTCAAAATTAATGATCTGGATCAACAATTTATGAACTATTCCTTGAATCGAGGGTCTCGCATATATTCATTCACCCAACGAGGGGTTTTACACCACGCTCGTTGTCTCAGGTACATATGACGAAACTAACATAACGGATTATGATTAGTTTGGAGCATATGTCCTTTTACAGACAGAGGAGTGTGTGATTTTTGAAAGCAATAAGAGATTGCACAGCTTTCTAGTCAGCGCGGCCCGCGTGCTGATCTACAAAACTACGAACTCCTTGCTTTCCTTAGCTTGAATCGTGCTGGTAATGTTCAGTGCACTCGAACAGAATCAGAACGTAGCATTAGGATCTTTAATATTAAAGAGGCTTTGTTGTGCAATTAATACACACAATGGCAAATGATGTATAAATAGAGTTTAATAAAACACACGACTAAATTACACTACAAATCACACGTGATATATGTATATACAGGTAAAACAAAATAAAAAAAAAACTTAAGAAAGGAAACAATGGAAAATGAGAATACAAGAGAAATTACAGTTACTTGCACAGCTTTTGACCTTTGGAGACAACCACAGGAAATTATTTGTCTAGAATTTGACGGAACAAGTTTTGCATTCGAACCTGTGTGATGCTGAGAGCATGCGGTTGCCCGGAGACGGAATCTCTTTGGTCTCTCCCACGTGGGTTGGTTCCGCGGAGTTCCAAGCGTCTTAGAGAGTTCGTGCTGGATGTTTGCCTTCGTTGGAGGAGACCGCGCACGTACTAACTTGCACTGGCTATTCGCAAAAGTAAACGTGAAGTAAAAGTAACGAGAGACTGAAAACTTTAAGAAGTTTCAGAAGATGAGTCCGAGGGCATCAGGAGATTTCCGAAGGAAGTAGATGGAGCCAGGGACCAAAGCAGGAGTGTAAGAGCAAGGTCAAAACGAAGATGAGGATGAAGACGAAGATTAAGATGAAGATAATTAAGAAGAAGACTACGACTAAGAAGAAAAGAACGACGTTATGTTCTGTGGCACAAGCTTTTAAGGATGGTTTGCGGTTTGTCCCAAAACTCGGCTGACCAATGAAAGCCGTTCATCACAGGGGCGTGTCTGCCCGTTTGATTAACATGTGACATTGCTGATCTTGCGTCTTGAGACAAAGGAAAAGTTATGCTAACTTTGAAAACAAACTTATACATGAGGATATACATTTTGTAATATCGATATATAGTTAAACAAACAGATCACACCATAAGGATTACAGAGACATCAAACACATTGAGTTATTTTGACCGCATTGTTGGGTTACACTTTAAAACATAGTATTACAGGCATTTTAAACTCTTTGGGGTACTCGTGATTACACCTGAAGTTAGATTGGTGAATTACTGTTCTTTTACGTGCATTTCAGCATACTAGACATCTTTGGTAATCTTTTAACAAGTTTTTAGAGCTGTCCGTGTTCGATGTGTGTGCGGGCTGTCTTGCCCGCGAAGGGGGTTTGTGTGTGTGTGTTGGTATGTGCGCGTGTTTGCACGTACTAGCAATTAGCGTCACGCTGGTTGTGATATACGTGTTGGTGTTGTCGAGCAAAAGGGGAATCTGGTTAGTTTCCTGTTTTTCCCTCCTCCTATGGTGTCACAGGTCACGAGAGGAGAAGGTTCTCCTTGTTTGCATAGATTGGTCAGATTAGTGGGGGTCTAGCGAGGTTCAGTATCTTTGATCATTTATCACCATTAAAATCACTTAGGCCTAGACACGGTGGAGCCTGGGGTCGTAAAAGTCCAGTTGAATTTGACCATATGTGTCGTAGGAATGTGTTAAAAAGGCTTTCTTTGTTACCATTTGTTGATCACATGAAATGAGTTAATGATTGTCTGATCAGAATCCCTACAATGATTTCCATTATACAGGAGTCGGTGTAAGCAAAAACCCCATAGAAATCTATGGTTATCCCTCTATGAGAGGTATAACCATACATATCTATGGGGATAACTGTTAAGGCTTTCACAGGCGTGAGGAACGAGTTCCTGTTTCCGGCGTGACGATTCGAGTCTGTCCCAAAAATACCTCTCAATGCACCCTCGCGGACTCGCGCTAAGGGCCCTATAGGTCTGCACTACAGTCCGGAGTGTGCCATTTGGGACAGGGCCAAAGCTGTCCGATTCCAAAGACAGGAGCGCGCGCACGCGAGCAGATGGAAACCATGAAAACGGGAAACCTCATCAACTGACAAACAGGAAAACTAGCGTCTCTCTGTTCCCTATCGAGGGAACTCGCGATGTGTCACTGTTACGCTTTTGGGAACGCCTCCAGCGTGACTGCGTCTGAAGCATCTATGTCAACTAGTCCAATAGGAAACATGACCGTCATGGGCGGATGACGTCATGACCAGGAAATGATAAAAGAGCACCATTAGCTTCTGTTGCCTCAGCAAGCGATCTGTGTCTCTGTCTGTCTTATTTACTGTTGTCTGTGATTATTATTGGAAACGGAATTATGGCGAAACAAATGTTCAAGCGTTGTGCTTCTTCCTGCCCGCGTTATTTAACGGGTGGGGATACTCACGAGCTTTGTGTCATTTGTTTGGGAGTGGAGCATGCGGTGTCAGCCTTCGAGGAGGCTGACTGCCAACACTGCGAGAATCTCCCGCTCCGCATGCTTCGCTCCCGCCTGGCGCTGTTTGATGAGAGCGGCCAGGCTCGCGATCCTCAGGGTGCAGGACCCGCGTCTGCCGAGGCAGCGCGGAGAATGCATTCCTGGGGATCGCAAAAGGATCTTTCAGAGGGGTTGGAGACGGGTCCTAGGGCCTTATCGCCTTCCTTTTCTGAACGATCCGGTGCTCTCGCTCCGGTGTCAGAAGCCCGCGCTGCGGTCCCTTCTGCCCGGAGAGAGCCCGATGCTTCAGTGCTCTAGCTCCGAGGAGGTAGATGTACTGAGCATCGACAGTTTAAGCACACACACGGGAGAAAAAGACTCGCCATCTGTTTCTCCCGCATATGATGAGCTGGTGGAAGTGATTACTAGAGCGGTTGAAAAATTACATATTGATTGGCCAGCTGTAAGAGAGGACGCGCGTCCTAAAAGCAAACTCTAACGAGCGCTTTCTTCCTTCTAGTGTTTCACTTCCACCACGAGGCCTTCCCTTTTTTCCTGATTTACATCATGAGATATCTAGAACATGGAATAAGCCGTACTCTGCACGTGTTTTCAGCCCTCAAGTGCATATTTATTCGGGTATAAGGGGGCTGAAAGAGTTACGGTTATGAGGCGATACCCCGGGCTGAACAGACGCTCGCGAGCTATCTGTCGCCCGGTTCGGTATCGTCTCTGAAGGCCTCAGCTTTGCCAACTAAACCATTAAAAGCAACATCTACGTTAGTGGGCAAAGCTTATACGGCAGCCGGTCAGGCTGGTGCATGTCTCCATACTATGGCTGTATTACAGGCATACCAGGCTGAGCTGCTGGGGGATTTGGATAAGAGTGAGGGAGTTGGACCCGATGAAATTCGAGAACTTCGTCGGGCCACGGATTTGTCTCTCAGGGCTACCAAGGAGACCGCTAGAGCAATTGGGCGGTCTATGGCAGTCCTGGTGGCCACTGAGAGACATCTCTGGTTGAATTTGACCGATTTAACCCTTTCACACATACGATCACACCGGTGTGATCAGTCTTGGCTGGTCCCTGGAGGGTACGATCACACCGGTGTGATTAGAACGCTCAGTGCATCACGTGAGCAACTGCTAAATTCAAACTTGCTCTCGCGCGTTGGCTGGCGCTGAGCCAGAGACAGACGCACTCAGTGCTTTCATATATCACAACTATTGAGTGTTTTCAACCACATAATGTTTATTTTAGGTTTCAGACATTTAAATACACATAAGTACTAGCAAAACAATGATTTTGAGTTTGTAAAATACACACTGATGTCTATGGAAGTGGCAATAATAATCCTTTCAATTATAATAAGACAACACATTTTATTCATATCAGATACACATTGTGTAAGTAGCTTAACATTTGACCCTATTCTTCTCCCAGTTCACCAGCCACTTACTATCATGTATTTCGTGAGAAGTGGAGGACTTGACGTTGTAAATCCAACAGATCCGATTCTCTGAACTGAAAATTGAAACTAAAATGGCGCCGCCCATTGTGCATACAGCTCAACTAACGCGATCGTTTTAAAGATGTTTAAACAACAAAACCTATCCACTTGCCCATATTTGACAATCGGAATATCAGTGTTTCATGTTAAAGCTAATACATTTATGAATATTTTTAATAAAAAAGGAAAAACGACATAAAAGCAGATCATCATTCCTCCCGCGCTCTGTTGTGGATGTGCTGTGTCACGTGACAAGCAAGGACGCGTCACCATGGAAACATTAAAGCGGCAAGTTCTAAATAACGGTCGCCTTGAAAAACTCACGCTGGGGGGTCAGTTCGAATGTTTTAAACTTACGTGTGAAAGGGTTAAAGGACCGAGATCGTTCCTTCCTTTTAGATGCCCCGGTTAATCCTGATGGTTCTCTTCGGCGACGCTGTTGATGAGGTCGTCAAGAGATTTCAGGAAGCTAAAAAACAGTCTGAGGCATTTAAAAAATGTCTCCCTCGCCATGCCCATCCCCCTGGGGCTGTTGGGCGTGAGCAGCCCCAGCCGTCAAGCTCATCATATCGTGCGCAACTAAAAGAGAGTGTTGCGTCGATGCACCTCCGCAAAAACACTGGACAAAACACTCTCAGCCGAAGCCTTCAAAGTCGAAGCCGGATCTGAGGACCGTTCTTCAGGCTAAGAAGGCTTCGGCGCAAAAGAAAAAGTCCTGACGCCACAGGTGTCAGACCAGTGAGGACGGCCCCGAACCGAAGTGAACCGGTGTACACCTCAGTATACGGTGCCCGGCTCATTTCGGGGTCCTCAGGCGACTATTCTGCCCACCCCGCCTCCCTTGGTGCTTCGGGGCGCAGTGGTCTCCAGAGAACGTCTTGCGCAACGTCGACTCGACGTTGCGTCGGACGGGAACCTTCTGAGGGGGGTTCAAAAACAGTCAGTCCGGTTGGTTCCTGCCGTTATGTTCCAGGCCCCCGGGCTCAGTGTTTTAAATACATCAGAGGCCAGCCTCGAGAGGCTGGTTCCCTTAGTAGAATTTCTGACAGAATGGAGGAATCTGCCAAATATTTCTCGATGGGTCCTGCAGATAGTAGAGAGAGGATACAGAATCCAGTTCGGTTCTCGTCCTCCACTTTTCAACGGGGTACTCCCCACGTTGGTACACCCCGAGCAGGCTCTGGTGATGGAGCAAGAAGTGAAGGCTTTATTAGCGAAAGAAGCTATAGAGCAGGTGTATGCACCCGACAGGGAATCAGGTTTTTACAGCCGCTATTTCATTGTTCCAAAAAAGGATGGAGGGTTGCGTCCCATTTTAGATCTTCGTCTATTGAATCGTTCAGTTCAGAAACTCAAGTTCAAGATGCTGACACTCAAGCAGATTGTGACTCAAATCAGATCCGAGGACTGGTTCGTCACGATAGATTTGAAAGACGCGTACTTCCATATCTCCATCCTCCCTCAGCACAGGAGGTTCCTGAGGTTTTCTTTCGGGGGCAAAGAATACCAATATCGGGTACTTCCATTCGGTCTAGCTTTATCACCCCGCACGTTCACGAAGTGCGTAGATGCAGCTCTGGCCCCGCTCAGGCTGCAGGGCATACGTATTCTGAACTACATAGACGACTGGCTGATTCTAGCGGAGTCAGAACAGTTAGCGGTTCGGCACCGAGGTGTCGTTCTCGCACATATGCAGAAATTGGGGTTGAGGCTCAACGCCAAGAAGAGTGTGCTTTCTCCAGCACAGAGAACCACTTTTCTTGGTGTGGTATGGGATTCAGTCACGATGCGAGCCACGCTGTCGCCCGCTCGTGTAGCTGCTATCCTTTCCGCCACAAAGGAGCTAAAGCTAGGCCAGTCACGCAGTGTGAAACAGTTCGAGAGACTGTTAGGTCTCTTGGCAGCAGCGTCCAACGTGATACCTTTTGGCCTGTTGTACATGAGACCTCTGCAGTGGTGGCTCAGGACCAGAGGGTTCTCCCAGAGGGGAAACCCACTTCGTATGATCAAGATCACGCGGCGGTGTCTCCGCGCCTTGGTTATATGGAGGAAACACTGGTTCCTGTCCCAGGGTCCGGTGTTGGGAGCTCTTTGCCATCGAGTTGCTATCTCGACAGATGCTTCCCTCACCGGCTGGGGCGCGGTAATGGAAGGCCGTTCAGCTCAGGGTCTGTGGAGGAGTCATCATCTCTCCTGGCACATAAATTGCCTGGAGATGATGGCTGTATTCAAGGCTTTGAGATATTTCCTCCTCTGAGGGGCAGACAACACATCGGTGGTCTCTTATTTAAATCGACAGGGGGGCCTGCGCTCGCGTCCACTGTGCAAACTGGCGCACCAGATCCTCCTGTGGTCCCTAGGGAAACTGCTCTCTCTGAGGGCAGTATATATTCCAGGGATCCAGAATGTAGGAGCAGACACACTGTCCAGGCAGAGGCTGAGGCCGGGGGAATGGAGGCTCCACCCCGAGGTGGTGGAGCAGATTTGGAGGGTGTATGGCCAGGCGGAAGTGGATCTGTTTGCGTCTCAGCACACGACGCACTGTCCTCTTTGGTTTTCCCTCACTCAACCAGCCCCCCTGGGGCTGGATGCTATGGTTCAGACATGGCCGAGGCTGCGTCTGTATGCCTTTCCCCTGTAGCTCTGCTACCAGGAGTTCTGGAGAGAATCCGCCAGGATGGGATGAGTCTATTGCTAGTAGCACCACGCTGGCCAAGTCGTATTTGGTTTGCGGACCTCATTCATCTTCTCGACGGGCCTCCCCTGGAGTTGCCCATCAGGAGAGACCTTCTGTCTCAGGCAGGGGGCACGATATTTCACCCCCAGCCAGAGATTTGGAAACTATGGGTGTGGCCTCTGAGGGGGCCCAACTCATAAGTAGTGGTCTGTCAGCAGAAGAAGCTGAGACCATTTTAAGCTCCAGAGCTCCTGCTACGAGGAAACTTTATGCACTTAAATGGAAAGTTTTTACTTCTTGGTGTCACCAACACCAATGGGACCCGGTTAACTGTTCAGTCAACACAGTTCTCGAGTTTCTTCAAGAGCGTTTCTCGTCAGGTCTATGTCCTTCCACGCTCAAGGTTTACGTGGCAGCCATTGCGGCTTTCCACGCCCTAGTGGGGGTACTTTCTCTCGGTTCGAGACCCCTTGATTACACGTTTCCTTCGTGGCACACTGAGGCTGAGGCCTGCAACTCGCACTAGGGTGCTGGCTTGGGATCTGGCTACTGTTCTTGAAGGTTTATCTGGGGTTCTCTTTGAGCCCTTGGATTCAGTTTCAGAGAAATTTCTCACTTTTAAAACAGCTATTTCATCTTAGAGTCGGTGACCTTCAGGCCCTTTCGGTTTCCCCTACATGCCTTGAATTTGCACCAGGGATGGTCAAGGCATTCTTATACCCTAAACAAGGCTATGTGCCTAAGGTGCCCACCATGATTCCGAGGCCTATTGTGCTACAGGCTTTCTGTCCTCCGCCGTTCTCTTCTCCGGACCAGGAAAGATTGAATCTTTTATGCCCAGTGCGAGCACTGGACACTTATGTGCATCGGACTTCTGCGTTTAGGAGATCTGATCAGTTATTTGTCTGCTTTGGATCCCTCAAGAAGGGTCTTCCTGCTTCAAAGCAGACAGTCAGCAAGTGGATAGTCGAGGCTATTTCTCTGGCTTATGAGTCTTCTGGCCTGCCTTGCCCTTTGGCGGTCAGGGCCCATTCTACTAGGAGTATGGTGGCTTCTAAAGCTCTTTTATCTGGAGTTTCTCTACAAGATGTTTGTGATGCGGCGGGTTGGTCCTCTCCTCTCACATTTGTCAGATTTTATAGCCTGGACCTGGAGGCTGCCCCAGGTTCACTTGTGCTTAATAATGCTTAGTGTGGTGTGACAACAGGCTGACACTCAGGCATTTGAAAGTCTGGCGATTTGGGTATTCTCGTTCCCAAAAGCGTAACAGTGACGCATCGCGAGTTCCCTCGATAGGGAACGTCGCAGGTTACGTCTGTAACCATAGTTCCCTGAGAAGGGAACGAGACGATGCGTCACCCTGCCATACTTCCTACATCCCTGTATCGGCTTGCTTCGGCAATTTCTGAAGCTAATGCCGGTTTGCACCGGGTGCTCTTTTATCATTTCCTGGTCATGACGTCACCCGCCCATGACGGTCATGTTTCCTATTGGACTAGTTGACATAGATGCTTCAGACGCAGTCACGCTGGAGGCGTTCCCAAAAGCGTAACAGTGACGCATCGTCTCGTTCCCTTCTCAGGGAACTATGGTTACAGACGTAACCTGAGACGTTTTTCCACTGCTTTCAGGTAAGTTTAGTTAACAAAATCACACAAATAATACATACAAACATTCCTGACACCTTTCTTATGTGTAATTGATACGCTTCTGTTGAATATTTACTTTGTAGAAAAGGTTTTGAGTCTTCGAAAAAGTCCGTTAGCATCTCAACTGTTTTCAGAATAGGTAGCGCTTAACATTAAGTTAACGTTAAGTTAAGTTAACGTTAGCTCTTGTTTTACATAAGTTTGGGGTTTTAACATCTTTGTGTTGATAACAGTTTTTGATAATTTTGTTTTGTCAGTGGGTTATTGGAAGTTGTTTGCTAATTGCTAGCTAATGTTACTGTTGATCAGTGACGTCACTTAATAAGATTGATAATAAAAGTGATTTCAGAACGGACAGAAAAAACCCTCCTCAACAAAGGGGGAATTATTGTGTCATGATAATAATTTCATGCATTTATTGCACAATATTACCTTAAGATTTTATATATATTCTTTTTTATCTTTTCTGCACTGTATCTCTAGCTTGATTCCTTGTAATAAACACTTTGTTCTATTGCAAATCCTATGTAACATTGTTGGCTCTGTGACACATTGCATGTTATGTTCTAGTCTAGAAGATCATGATGATGTCCGGCTGCACCCCCCGTCCAAGGCAACCTCCATGGCTATGAACTCGACTAGTAAGCAAAACTTAAAACATACTGTTCAAAAGTTTGGGGTCTGTAGGATTTATGCTTTTTAATGAAGTCTCACACTTTAAATTCATTAATCCCAGTTTTTTTCAGTGATATTGTCCTTGAGAATCCTGTAGGCTAAATAATAGCTGGCAAATATAATGTTATAATGGTCAGTTATAATAATTAATTTATCTATTATGATAACAGGATATCATGGTCATTGGTATATTCTCTAGGTGTGTTTTTAATTATGTTGGCCAATGAGACACCATACTGTCCAACTCAAGGTATTTATTTATTTTTTATGTATTTTTTTTTAATGATAAATACTAAAGTTATTTTTACTTTTAAATGCTGAATTCAGGGGGTCGACAACTTTAGGCATTTTCAAGTTATTTTTCACAGATATCTGACCAGTTTACTCATGGCTCATATTCTTAGCCTTTAAATGTTTGAATTTATATCTGCAATACAATATCAGGGGGTAAAGATATCATTAAAGTTTCTAAAGTTACTATGCTCTTGTTACCAGATGAGATATCATTTAACACTGTGATTCTTCAGAACCAGTTATCGTCTTTTTAAAATTCGCACCCTGTTGCCTTCAATGGGGCATGTTCTAAACCTGCTTTTAGCCTCTTAACATCCTTGATTTGTCATTACAAGTGCACAGCCATGTGAGTGGTGTTATTAAGAGTGACCACAGTAAATATGACTAAAGTAGATGTGAAAGATATTAATAAAAATGATGTTAATTCAGCCAGCGCACATACCTCTATTTGCTTCCTGTTTTCGGTCAAAGCCCACAGTAGTCAATTGTCGAATTCACATGCGCGATCATTAGTGTATATCGTCTCAAACCTACCACTGTGTGGTGTTCTGAGAATATCAACTCAAATGGATAGTTAATCCGAATCAGATGTTGAACACACGGAGGAGGTTTGAAGATGATATGCACTAATGATCGCATGCGTGAACTCGACAAGATCGACTACTGTGGGCTTCGCCCGAAAACAGGAAGCAAATAGAGGTATGTGCGCTGGCTGAATTAACATAATTTTTATTAATATCTTTCATATCTACTGCAGTCAGATTAACCATGGTCACTCTTAATAACACCACTTACATAGCTGTGCACTTGTAATGACAAATCATTACGAGTACAAAAAATAATTACAAGCTTTTTTTAAGGAAACCGCGGTATTGATAAGCCCAGGTGTTATCAGTTCTGTCTTGCAAAATCTGTGAGGATTAGGAGCGGTATTTTAAACAGTCTTCATACAACATGTTTTTCAGGCTAAATTTAAATTTTAAAAAGTAGGGGGAAAATAAAAACCTTTATTAAACATTTATTAAATGCAGTTAATTATTAGTAAATCATTTACTAAATAATTGTAAATGACTTATAACTGAATCTACAAAACATACAATAATTAACATCACTTATAAACATTTATGAAACACATAATCATGTTTCATAAAAAAATGAGTTAATCATTTACTAATCACTTGTAAATGACTTCTAACAGAATTGACAAAACATACATAAAATGTTAGTATATCACTTGCTAATCATTTATGAATGTTTTGTAAATGATTAGTTAATCATTAACTAACCACTTATAAATGACTTACAACTGAAATGTTATTATAAACCGCAGCTCTCTCATTGACCTATTCAGTCATTCTCTTTAGTAAGCATTTATAAATAGCACCTGGAACAATCATAAGACGTTTCCTCATTCAAAGTGCAGGTTGAAAACTTTCTTAGGTTGAAATGGCTCTAACAGTAAAACCCTTATTTTGTTTTTAACATTTGTATTTCAATTGATCCTTTCTTGACTTAGATGCTGTGACAAAAAGCTGTCAAACCACTGCATGTGAGGTGGAAGCCTCTATGAAGACATGGCTCCGTAATCCCTGGGACAGAGATGGGGGAAGGCAAGGAAGGGCCAGAACTGCAGAAATACCTACTGTTGCCCCTGAGGGATTGATTTTTAATTTACTATGTACGTGTTTAAACATTCTGTGTTTCTGTTATTGCTGTTATTTTTTAATTTACTATGTACGTGTTTTAAACATTCTGTGTTTCTGTTATTGCTGTTATTATTGCTGTTATTGCTGTTATTATTGTTATTCTGTTATTGCTGTTTTAAAATGTATTATCATTAATTATAATTATTATTAAATATTAATAAATTATTTGGGGACAAAAAATGACCCTCGATTTATTGCTGCTAACAAGTGCAATTGTACTGCATATAGTAGTATGGTGTACCTACTCTGTGTGCTCAAACCCTGCAACTGCATCCACAGTATCCACATCCAGCCTGCTCTAATTTGTGTGGGCCAGCCCAAAGTCAGCCCACACTTTGGGCTGGCCCACGCTAAGTAGAGTGGGCCCGCATTGGGGCCAGTTGTGGGCCCACAGCAAACTATAGGGGCCCATGTGGGGCCATTGCGGGCAGCCCAATGTGGGCCCACAACTGGCCCTGAATGGGGGCCCACTCTACTTACTGTGGGCCTGCCCATAGTCAGCCCGCACTTTTGGGCTGTCCCACTGGGGCCCGCAAGGGCACCATTCGGGCCCCAAGAAGCTTGTTTGCTGGGTTACTGCATCAGCTAAATCCGTGCTCCTCAAAATGAAACTGGTAACTAAGGTAATGTTTTTCCAGGATCTCCTCACTGCGCAGCAAGGCGAAAGGTTAGGACGACGTTAGATTCATAATAAACTGTATGCTTTTATTGATGTGGGCTTTTTGATGGCTTGCCTCAACAAATTGAATAGCACGCGACTCTCAGTGGGCAGGGTCACATTAGCACTGTCATTCGCTGTCAATGAGGAGAAAGAGAAAAGACTGGCATCTCTCTCTTTTCATATATCTTTTTTATATATAAATAACTTCATTTAAAAGAAGAGCATTTCAGCTTCATAAAGAGAGATCTTTCGATGTCTTGCTGAGCACGTATTTAATGAGTCACAGCGATTTTGGAACGCGTTTCAGAAAGATTTTTGCGGAGACAGAGTGAGCTGAAAGCGCACCCTGTTTAATTTATTTATTTTACAAAAACACAAGGTTTTGATATTAATAGAGTGTACACAAAAAGAAGGCACTCATCATGGGTAGAAGAAGCCTTGGCGGGAGATCAGAATCTGCAGATGATGAACAGATGAATTAGAGGAAATGACTTGCAGTTTGAGCACCATGTTCACTAGTACATTAGATATTGTTGCACCAATTAGATTAAAAAGGTTACAGAGAAATTAAAGCACCCTGGTACAACAGTGCTACGCATGCTATCAGAGAGAAACTCGCAACTGAGAGCGTAAATGGAAACAAACTAATTTAGAGGTCTTTAGAATAGCGTGGAAAGACAGTATGTCATGTTATAAAAAGGTTCTAAAAACAGCCAGGGCTAAGCATCTCCGCAAACTAATAGAAAATAACCAAAATAATACAAGGTTTTTAATTAACACCGTGGCTAGACTTAACAAATAAACAGACGTCACTAGAGCAAAATATAACATTACAGTTTAGTAGATGATGATTTTATGAATTACTTCAATGAGAAAAGCATCCAAAACACAATTATAAATCCTATGGTGTCTTCTCTATGGTGTTCTCTAATCCTCTATGGTGTCTTATGATTCACCCTCAATTATGGCCCCTCTAGAACAACTACACCGCTTTACAACGATAGGACAGGAAGAGCTAAATAAACTTATCATTGCATCTAAATCAACAACATGTTTATTAGATCCAATACCCACTAAACTACTGAAAGAAGTGTTACCTGTAGTGGAAGAGCCTCTCCTCAATATTATTAACTCGTCTTTATCTTTAGGTCATGTTCCAAAAATATTCAAGCTGGCAGTAATAAAGCCTCTCATTAAGAAACCGCAATTAGATTCAAATAACTTAGCAAATTACAGACCCATTTCAAATCTTCCATTTATATCCAAAATACTAGAAAAAGCTGTGTCCGCTCAATTGTGCTCTTTTTTGCAAAAAAATGATATCTGAAAAATTCCAGTCAGGATTCAGGCCTCATCAAAGTACAGAAACTGCGCTAGTTAAAATTACAAATGATTTACTTTTAGCTTCTGACCAAGGCTGTATCTCAATACTAGTCCTACTTGATCTTAGCGCTGCGTTCGACACTATAGACCTTATTCACAAATACCGGAAGTAGCTAACCGCGGCCATATTGTTGACATGACATCTGTCCTGCTGCCCTTAGCAGCGAGCAGATTTGAGTTGAGGGGGAACTTCATTCGTCGGTATCAAGAGAAGATAAGCTTGATTGGTGTATGGACCCACATCAAAATTAAATAATAGCATTAAGTAAAGATCCGTCCTTATTGCCAGCCGAAACCTATCCGGATATTTTAGAATCGATCTCATCATACAATCTACCTCAACAAGGCAACATGAACGACACTCGTCTCATTCGTGGAGGTGGAAAAACAAGTGCTTTGTGACATGCAAGATTTGTTGTATTAAAATGTAAGTGCAAAAGAAAAGGCATGAGAGTCGGTTGTTTTTGTCAATTTTAAGTTTTCATTTAAAATGTTTGTGATTTTAATATAAGTACATGGTTACATATTTGACCACTTGCTTGAGCAATTTAATATATAGAAGTAATGCATTGAATAATTGGCTTACGTTGTTAAAATGAATAAGTATGTGTTAATAAAAATAGTGAGTACCGGGGTGTTTGTGGTAACATTACAGCCGCGGATCAGTTATGCACTGCAAACGCAGCATATTTAAAGCACTTGCGTCCTGCTTCTGTGCCGTATACACACCGCACACGCATTGCACATGGATTTATGTGTGAAACCTGTGGTAAAATGATAGGAACAGACTTTTCTGTGAGGAGTTGGCTGAAAGTTTAGCCTATTTATCCTAGCTAGCCTCTCCTGCGCTGTCTCAACCCTGTCTCCTTCCCTTCACGTTTTCTGACAGTCGGTATCTTATCGCATAAAAACTAACTCTGATGTTCTTATTGCTGTTGCTAGAACAGCCGTGTATTACACAACACCATCACTCTGTTTAAAAAAAAACAGTGATAATATCATGGATAATCCTGACGCTACCTCGCTTGTCCATTGACAGACTGACAGTTTCCGTGGTTTCTATGTCAACAAAATGGCCGCCGCAAACACTGATGACGCGTATCGAATAAGGTCTATAGATCATAAAATACTCTTGGATAGACTACAAAACTACACTGGTGTTCAGGGAAAGGCATTAAGCTGGTTTAGATTCGCACTTATCTGGACCGTTATCATTTTGCCAGTAGACTATGGAGTACCGCAAGGATCGGTTTTAGGCCCTCTGCTATTCTCAATATATATGCTGCCACTTGATAATATTATAAGAAAACATGGAATTAATTTCCACTGTTATGCTGACGACACTCAACTATATATTTCATCACGACCAGACGAAAACACTAACTCATCTAAATTGACAGAGTGTCTCAAAGATATAAAATGCTGGATGACGCATAATTTCCTGCTATTAAATTCAGATAAAACGGAAGTATTACTTATTGGTCCAAAAAACTACTCACAAAACCTCCTACAATACAACTTTAATATAGATGGATGTCCTGTTACTTTATCCACTACAGTAAAAGACCTGGGTGTTATACTACACTGCAACTTGTCTTTCGAAAATCATATTTCATATGTTACAAGAACAGCCTTTTTCCACCTTAGAAACATTGCTAAGCTACGTAACATGCTATCTGTTTCTGATGCAGAAAAGTTAGTTCATGCATTTATGACTTCGAGACTAGATTACTGTAATGCTTTATTAGCCGGTTGTCCTGCATCCTCAATAAACAAGCTACAGTTAGTCCAAAATGCAGCTGCTAGAGTTCTTACTAGGTCAAGAAAATAAGATCATATAACACATATTTTATCATCTCTACACTGGTTACTAGGGCTGTGTATTGGCAAGAATCTGGCGAAACGATACGTATTGCGATACATGGGTCACGATTCAATATATTGCAATATATTGCGATACTGTCCATAAGGCGATATATTGTGATTTTTTTTAAGTAGGACTATAATTTTAGAAAAAGTAATATTAAAAAAAAAAAAAGACATGATGTGAATTAAAGTCAAACAAGTTTACTTTAGGTAAACAATTCAGTACTCAGAAAATCAAACTACCAGTTTGGGACAAAACTTTGATTAAATGTGTTTTGTAAATGTGTTTTGTAATTAAATTACAAAAACTTTGGTTAAATGTGTTTTTAGAAGTTGGTCATAAACTTGATAGACTTTAGGGGTTCGCATATCGGACGAGAAGTGCAGGGCAGCACCACGCAAACTGTACACCAGACGCGCACTTTCTCATCAGTGTATGGCCAGCAATATTGTTATGTTTAATGACATAAAATGAAGATAATGTATTTTCTATGTTATGATTGTACTATACAATTAAATACAATCGTTGCTGAGTCTGCAGTCTGAAAACTTTACCTCAGAGCATCCGTTCACTAAATGAATTGAGAATCTCACCTGAAAAATCCAATAACATCAGCAATTGTCATTCAAGCAGCTGATTTCTGTAAATGAATGAAAAACTAAAGGTATATTGCAGCATAGGGCGATGTCAGGATACATTAGCAACGCTTCAATTTTATATAAAACTATGTAAATGGCGCTCTGTGGCGCAGCAGGATTTTGAACACTGTCCTGAGCCGTTGCTGGGCGCCGCCGGTGTGTGTACACTCACAGAGAATAATGTGTTCGAATTTAAAAGATGTGGCGCTGAGCTTCTCCTCTGGTGTGCGACGCCCTTTAGACTCTCCGCCGAAACCGTTTCACTGCTGCTCACGCGACGGTCCTGCTCGACGCTATGCGGTGTGAAATGAACGCACTCATTGATTATGAGCGCCAAACAAAATACGCTCTGCTCCCGCGCCGAACTTGTAAAGACACAGTTCACAAACTGCATGGTTCCTGTCGATATCGGTGGTGCTCTCTTTACTCTGGAAACCAGAGTAATAGAGCGAGAGCCGGTCTTTACACGGGGTTCAGCCATATCTTTGTTGTTTACGTTAGGCTAGTGCGTCTATGAACAGCCACAAAAAAAAAAAAAAATTCGATATTGCGCTTCTGAAAATCGATACAGTATCGCAAAATAAAATATCGCGATACTCAAGTGTATCGATTTTTTCTTGCACCCTACTGGTTACTCTATTAAGTTCCGTATCAACTACAAAATACTACTACTGACCTATAAAGCCCTAAACGGTTTAGCTCCAATGTACTTAACGGACCTCCTTTCGCCCTGACAATCCACCGCGTTCCTTAAGATCACTAAATGCAAGGCTTCTGGTCATTCCTAGGATATCTAAGTCCTCTAAAGGAGGGAGGGAGGAAGCTCCAAAACTCTGGAATAGCCTTCCCGATACGGTCTGAGTCTCTGACTCGCTGACACAGTTTAAAACTAGACTAAAAATGCATCTCTTCAGTCAAAGCATTCACATAATGCTTACCTTTTATTCCTCGTGTTATGCCATACAGAACCGTTTGCCACCTGAAACTGCTTAACTGCACCAGTGAGGCTCGACAGCCTTTTAAACAACTGGTTCGGCGCTGGATGGTTGGGTTGCTGAGAAAGTTTGTGAGATAGTGATTTTCTACACACCGACTCCTGAATAATGGAAATCATTATCAGCTATGCTAAATTATTTCCCATCTGCCTTTCTGCTGTTATGTCGGGTTATCTCTACTGTTAAATTTACAATTTTTGGAAGTGAAAAAGAACAAGGCATTGTATAATTTACATTGAAATTGACATTCTCACTATTCCCTGCTGTGACACTTCACATTTAATGTATTTTTTTTAAATAACTGTTTCCTCATACGCGAAATGCGGTTAAAAGTCTGTAAAACTTTAAATGTTGCTACGGTATTTTTAACAGGAAAACGTCTCGGGTTATGACTATAACCCTTGTTCCCTGAGAAGGTAACGAGACACTGCGTCGAGAATCGACACTTTGGGGACGCTCCCTGAAGCGTGCGCCTCTGAAGTATGAATGAAACTAATCCAATCCTGATTGGTGTTGCGTCGTGACGTAACATGTGACGGCATACCCGGAAGTATAAAAGTGACGTTGCTCACAACACACACTGAGCCTCGTGTTGAAGCAAGACGCTCTAAGGCCTCAAGGGGCGTGGCAGAACGACGCAGTGTCTCGTTCCCTTCTCAGGGAACAAGGGTTATAGTCATAACCCGAGACGTTCCCTTTCGAGGGAACTCTACACTGCGTCGAGAATCGACACTTTGGGGAACGAGTGCCCACTAGGCCACGCACCGAATATGCCTGTCCCGGAGTGAAGCTGTCTAGGCACTCAGCAAGGACTAAGCATGTGTGCTCCAGGTGTACTAGGAAGGTGAAGACTGATAAAAGTATGTGGAGTAGCCCAGCCGGCTGCCTCACAGATCTCCTGTAGAGGTACTCCCGACAAGAGGGCCCTAGAGGAAGCCATGCCTCTAGTTGAATGAGCCCTTAAGGCTAAAGGTGAAGGCAAGCCGCGCACCTTGTAAGCCTCAGTAATAGCCTGGACAATCCAGTTACTAATAGTCTGCTTGGTTGCGGGGAGCTCCTTCTTAGGTGACCTAAAACATACTAATAACTGGTCCGACCTTCTTCAAGAAGAGGACCTCTCAAGGTACAAGCTCAAAGCTCTGACGGGGCAGAGCAATGAAGCCTCTCTTCTTCCGCCGACACATGAGGTGGAGGATGGAATGCCTGAAGGACTGTAGAACGAGCCATATTCGAAGGAACTTTAGGCACTTAGCCCGGACTCGGGTGCAAAAAGGCCTTCACTCTGCCAGGGGCAAACTCCAAGCAAGCTGGCATTACTGCCAGGGCCTGGAGATCTCCCACCCTCTTAAGTGAGGTAATAGCTAAGCGATAAAACCATTTTTAGCGTTAAGTCCTTAGGCGAAGCTGACTCCAAAGGTCGAAGGGGGCCAGGGATAACCCCTCCAGAACTATTGCCAGGTCCCAGGCGGGAACCCTGGACCTGGCTGCCGGCCTCATCCTCCAAGTACCACGGAGAAACCGAATGACCAACTGGTGCCTCCCCAGAGGTCCACCATCTAACGGCGCGTGGAAAGCCGCAATAGCAGCCACGTACACCTAAAGCGTGGACGGGGAGAGACCCGCAGTGAAACGATCTTGGAGAAAGTCCAGATTGCATTCAGGTACTGAACCCCCTCAGAGGCCAGACCCACAGTTTCCACAGCTCTGGGCGCGGGTGAAAGATTGTGCCCTCCGCCTGAGACAACAGATCCCTCCTCAGAGGAATCTGCCATGGTGGAGCTACAAGGAGTGATATGATGTCCAAAAACCATACTCGCGTTGGCCATCTCCGGGGCAACCAGACTCTTTTAGTAGACTGATGCCCTCCCTGACGGACCCTCTCCAGGACTCCCGGGAGCAGAGCGATCGGGGAAATGCATACAGGCCGAGGCCTCGGCCAGGCCTGTACCATGGCATCCAACCCCAGTGGGGCTGGATGTGAGAGGGAGAACCAAAGTGGACAGTGGGACGTCTCTTCGAGACACAAACAGATCCACTTCCATCGGTCCAAACCTCTCCCATATCGACTTCACCACCTCCGGGTGAAGTCTCCATTCCCCGGGCCTCAGCCCCTGCCTCGACAGGATGTCTGCTCCCTGATTCTGAACCCCCGGAATATACATTGCTCTTAGCGACAGTATCTTCCCCTGGGACCAAAGAATAATCTCGACGCGCCAATTTGCAGAGAGGGCGCGATCTGAGTCCCCCTTGTCGGTTCAGATAGGCCACCACCGACGTATTGTCTGTCCGTATTAAGACGTGGCGACCCTTGATGTCTGGGAGGAAGCTCCTTAAAGCTCCGAATACAGCCATCATGGCTAGGCAATTTATGTGCCATGAACGATGATGGTCCTGCCACAGACCCCTGGCAAAGCGGCCGTCCATGACCGCGCCCCAGCCAGTAAGGGAGGCGTCTGTCGAAACGGTTTCCCGGCGACATGATACCCCTAACACTGGCCCTTGGGATAGGAACCAAGGTTTCTTCCATATTTGCAGAGAATGAAGGCACTTGCGCGATACTCTGATCATACGAAATGGATTCCCCTTGGGGAGAACCCCTTGGTTCTCAACCACCACTGAAGGGGCCTCATGTGTAAGAGGCCCAAAGGAACAATGTTGGATGCCGCTGCCATAAGGCCCAGCATCCTTTGAAATTGTTCACAGTGATGGCCTGGCCCAGCCTCACCCTGGAAACCATCGTCAGTACTGACTCGATACGTGCGGGAGACATTCGTGCCTGCATTGTAGTCGAAGTTCCACACGACTCCTAGGAACGTCGTGCACTGTGATGGTTCTAGCACACTCTTCTTTATATTGAGTCTCAACCCTAATTTTTGAATATGGCCAAGGACGACATCTCGATGCCGAACCGCCATTTCCCGAGACTGCGCCAGAATGAGCCAGTCGTCGAGATAATTCAATATACGAATCCCCTGACAACCTGATCTCACAGAATTCCGTGAAATGAACACGGACTCTTAACTCAAAATCCGTTGCAGTTTCACGGATTTGCCAAAAAATCCGTGATGTGCCCACGGAATTGTTGCCTATATGTAAGTCAATGACAGGCAGCATCCGTGTTCTACACACGGGCTGTTACAACAGCTGCGCGCTCCCCTAATTGACTTCGTTTTATAATTTGGAAAGATATCGCTTTAAATATTCTGAATTTACTTAAAGTACTTTACTTTAAATATTTGATTTTAACTTGATATTGCATTGTTTTGTCGTCGTTTGATCGCTAGGATAACGTCTTGTCATCCTAAATTCTTTGACCGTACCACGGAATATTCGGTGGAAACACATAGGCTACACTTTCACTGGACGAGGTTTCCTATTGCTGATTTTGACACTTTAGGTTGGCTATTAAAGTTGTCCCTGTTTGTGATGCATGTAGTCTAATTAAACTGTGAACTTCTTATCCCCCCTGACCAGTTTCTAGCCTTTTGCTTTTTGTCAAATTCTGTGATGGCACCACAGATTCTTCCGTGATTGGACCACGGGTTTCTTCCGTGACTGTACCACGGAATATTCGGTGGTCGCCACAGATTGTTTCTCCTTCTGGACGATATTGCTGCTGATTTTGACACTTTAGGTTGGCTATTAAAGTTGTCCCTGTTTGTGATGCATGTAGTCTAATTAAACTGTGAACTTCTTATCCCCCCTGACCAGTTTCTATAGCATTTTGCTTTTTGACAAATTCTGTGATTGCACCACGGATTCTACCTTGATTGGACCACGGATTCTTCCGTGACCGTACCACGGAATATCTGGTGGGCGCCACAGATTATTTCCTTCTCTGGACGAGGTTGCCAATTGCTTATTTAGACACTTTAGGCTATTAAAGTTGTCCGTGTTTGTGATCCATGTAGTCTAATTAAATTGTGAACTCCTTATCCCCCCCTGACCAGTTTCTATAGCCTTTTGCTTTTTGTCAAATTCTGTGATGGCACCACGGATTCTTCCGTGATTGGACCACGGTTTTCTTCCGTGACCGTACCACGGAATATTCGGTGGTTGCCACAGATTGTTTTACATTTACTGGACGATATTGCGGCTGATTTTGATATTTTAGGTTGGCTATAAGTTGTCTGGGTTTGTGATGCATGTAGTCTAATTAAACTGTGACTTTTTATCTCCCCTGACCAGTTTCTATAGCCTTTTGCTTATTGACAAATGGCACCACGGATTCTTCCGTGACCGTACCACGGATTATTCTGGTGGTCGCCACAGATTGTTTCACCTTTACTGGACGATTGCTGATTTTGACACTAAGTTAGGCTTTTCAAGTTGTCCTTGTCTGTGATGCATGTAGTCTAACTAAACTGTGAACTTATTATCCCCCCTAACCAGTTTCTATAGCATTTTGCTTATTGACAAATTCTGTGATGGCACCACGGATTCTTTCGTGATGGGACCACGGGTTTCTTCCGTGACCGTATCACGGAATATTTGGTGGTCGCCACAGATTGTTTCACCTTCACTGGGGATTGCCTATTGCTGATTTTGACACTTTAGGCTATTATTGTCTGTGTTTGCGATGAAATTTAACCTCATTAAACTGTGAACATATTATCTCCCCTGATCATTTTGTGTATAACAGTTTTCCACATTGTCAAATTCTGAATCCGTGATGGACACACGGATAACCGGATAACTCAGAGGCAGGCTTGATCAATCAAACTCCCCATCCATCATCCTGGTGTAAATAATATTTGGACTAATTTATTTTATTTTATTTTAAAATTTTTTACTTTACTTCACTCAATTGACAGATAGGCATATACAGACAACGAAAAAAAAACGATAAACACTTATAATAAATTCAGGTTATATCGGACGTGTTGCCATGACGGCGACCCCACGGCACTTTCAGGTTTTTCCGTCATTGCGAGGATCCCCTCTACCAATCGGTATGTATCTCAGACCTGCTACTTATTTACTAAATATAAATGTTGAAATATAAGTTTTAAATGCGTTTTAGATCGCTTGTATTGTTGATTGCTAAATATTTGACATGATATCGTGTCTGTAAATTGTTTTTCTCTAAAAAAAAGTATGCATTTTTACAAATATTTAGAAGACGTTTTCTCAAAATTAGTTTTTTTTTGTCATTCTCCAGTAACGTTACCAACATATCTTCCTATGTAGCACCATGTAGGCCTACACCAAAGAAATATAGTGATTTTTATTTATTTATTTATTTTTGTGATGAAAAGTGAGATCGCATATAACGTTAACGTTAGGCCCTATCCTGAAATCCATCTGATATTCTTTTCCCATCTTGTGTAAACTAAATGACCTGGCTTTATCATGTGTTCAGACTTGTTACCGAAAATATATATGCAAAAAGTGTGCATATTTAATGAGATAATTCCTATTTTGCATTATTAAACATAAACATTTCAAAAACTTATAATACATTGTTTTTATATACTTGTGTAATTAATCAACTGAGGAAGGTTCATGGTGATCATGGTAATAGATTCATTTATTTTTAAAATTTTACCCTATTCACCTTTAGTGTCTCACATTAATGTAGACATTACATTTTTTTCCTCAGAGATATATCTAATTATGCTTTCTTGTCTGTTCTACAGATTATTTGCTGTTTTACATCTCTGTCTCTATCTCTATCAGTTATATATATAGAAAACAAAGGCACTTTTAAGAGCCACTCTTTCAATCTCTCTCTCTCACTCTGTTTCTCTTTCAGTCTCTCACACACTCTCTCTCACTCTCTCTCTCACTCACACACACAAACACGCACGCACACACTCATCTTCATATTTGTACTGTTTGTCTATTGTCTGTATTTTTGTATTGTATCTGTGCATGCACCATGTCAGAAAACCACCCAGCAGTCTTTGAAGATCCTAGTGAGGCCAGGGTGAGATATTTTGTAAATTTACACCCATATCTATGTCAAATAACTATTGGTATTACATATTGTTAGTATGTTGTAGTTGCTGTTGAGGTATGATGTTCTAGAAATTTAATGTGTAATGGAGTAGTGTAATATTTTATATCTTGTAGTTTTTGATTTGTGTTTTTTATTGTTACTTACTAAAAAAGCATCCATCAAACATAAGTTAGTCATCAAAGTCTGATATTCCGATGTTTGGAGTAAATCCAGTAACTTACTAAAACTTTATTATAACTGAACCTGGATGAAGTCATGTTTGTGACAGACATTATGCCTCCTGTCTGGTTTACAGCATCAAAACATGTCAAAAGGTGGAGGGCTCAAGAAGACCTGCCCAGCGTGCAAAAATAAAATTTTTAATGGCTTCAAGAAGTGCCCTTTGTGCAAGGCCCCACAGCCTAAAAATGTGCGCCTAAACAAAAAGATAGAAAAATTCGAGCAAAAAAAAAAAATGGGTTGCCAACACAAAAAAAAATCAGGTGACCTCACATTTGTGGGATGATGCCATCATTTTGGTAAGTAACTTTTGTTGTTCTATGTCACCATAGTCCAGTTATTTTGGGGTACTGGGGAGACTTTCTGGTTTTGACTGAGACAAGATAATGCATTAACATATTTATGGAAGCTATTTATTCAACAGTTTTACCATCTTAAAGATCAAAATCTTGAATACAGTTATTCCTTGTGATGTTCCAAAAGTCTGCTTCTACGCTAAATATTTCTTGTTGACCTGCATTTGTGTCCCAGCTTGCTATTTGTGCATTTGTGCTATTGTAATAAGCAGACAAAGATTCATACACAGCCACACCAAAGCACTTGTAATTGTTTTTAATGTTTTGTTTGTTTGTTTGTTTTTTATCTTTAGATAGAGAAGCTGCATGCAGTTGGCTGGAAGCCTTTGCTCCTGGTGGAATATCCACACAAGAAGGCCAACATGATCTTGCCTAAAGATGAATTGTTGAACAACGGTGCACAGAGATGTGTGCAAAACATTTATGAAATTTTTAAAATGATGGTTGAAGGTAAGACTATATTTATATACTATAAACTTTATATATGTATTTTTTATATATTATTATTTAGGGGTAGATGGTGTTGAGCAATGATTGTAAATAGTAAGGGCAACTGTGCTTCTCTGTGTATCTGAGGCTTGTGGATTTTGTATTATTTTGCCTTAGCTTTCACATTTTGACCTAATTGCGTAAGGTACATTTTTTTGTGTGTGTTTGTATTCTTCTAGTGAATACAGAACAGGCAACAGACAGTAGCCATGAGCCTGAGGAGGCTACTGTCATTCTAAATTTGGAGATAACAAACCCATCAAGAGAACAAGGTGCGTTTGGCTTGATTTGGTGCCTTCACTTTATTGTGTTCTATGAAATTTTTGTGAAAATATGCATTAGCAGCAGATGTCTTTTCACTACACCTATTTAAACTTTCATAAGACACAATGTCACCATGTCACTCATCCTCAGATTCAGTAGCCACAATATTCATGGACCAGGGGACTGTGGCTGTGGCTGATTTTAACAAACCCACTGGACAAGGTCTTAAGCTCTTCAGCTTGATTTATGTTCTTTCACAAAATTCACAAATAATTTCATTTTAGCACAAAATAATTCCTAAATGATGTTAAATTTCCTCATTAGGGATTAGCCCAATTTTTTCTTCTCCTAAAATGTTGAGATGCTTTCACCCCTAAGTTTTTTTGTGAATATAGACCCTAATTGTACTGTGTATTATGTAATCTGTATACACGTTAGAGAGACAACATCTTCTCACTCATTCTCATCCTCAGATTTGACAAGTGGCATGACTTTGGACCAGGGGGCTGGGACTGAGGATGGTCCAGGAATTGTTGCTAAGCCCCTCCTCCTACAGTACAAGGTTTTACAGTGTCCTGAGTTCTTCCAACCATAGTCCTGTTATTTGAGCTCACTGTATGCTGCTGTCAGTGGGAACAAGAATGAGAGAATTTGGTACAGCATAGAGCTCATGGTCTCAGATGGTTTGCTATGTAGTCTATGCTATACCAATTTCTCTTGTTCTTCCTACCAACAGCACTTGGGAAGCTCAAACAACAAGGCTATGGTGGGATGTACTCTGTAGTATCGCTTTAAGCTCTTTTTTTCATGTCTCTGTTATGACATAATTTGTATATTATGATGATAGACAATGCTATCCCTTCACTTATCTTAGATTCAGTAGCCACAATATCTGTGGACCAGGGGGCTGGGACTGTGGCTGTGGCTGATCAACCTCCTATTGGACAAGGTCTTAAGCTCTTCAGCTTTATTTATGTTCTTTCACAAAATTCACAAAGACTTTCATTTTAGCACAAAATAATTCCTAAATGATGTTAAAATTTCCTCATTAGGGATTAGCCCAATTTATTCTTTCTCCTAAAATGTTGAGATGCTTTCACCCCTAAGTTTTTTTGTGAATATAGACCCTAATTGTACTGTGTATTATGTAATCTGTGTATACACGTTAGAGAGACAACATCTTCTTTTCACTCATTCTCATCCTCAGATTTGACAAGTGGCATGACTTTGGACCAGGGGGCTGGGACTGAGGATGGTCCAGTAATTGTTGCTAAGCCCTCCTCCTACAGTACAAGGTTTTACAGTGTCCTGAGTTCTTCCAACCATAGTCCTGTTATTTGAGCTCACTGTATGCTGCTGTCAGTGGGAACAAGAACGAGACCAACAGCACTTGGGAAGCTCAAACAACAAGGCTATGGTGGGGTGTACTCTGTAGTATTGCTTTAAGCTCTTTTTTTCAGGTCTCTGTTATGACCTAATTGTATGTATATTATGATGATAGACAATGCTATCTCTTTACTCATTTTAGATTCAGTAGCCACAATATCTGTGGACCAGGGGGCGGGGACTGTGGCTGATCAACCTCCTACTGGACAAGGTCTTAAGCTCTTCAGCTTTATTTATGTTCTTTATCTTTGAAAGAATATGCTTAAGCTTCAAATATCTGTGCTGTACTGAACCAATTCTATTTGTTTTTATAGGGAAAAGGCGAAATCAGAGGAAGAGAGGTCTGAAATCTGGCATCTGATATTCTGTCATCTTTTACATTATCAACACAAAGTATTATTTAATTGTTGTGCGGGTATTCCTGATATTTTTGTTTTCATTAATTTCCATATGGATTGAATGCATAGTGTTCATACTGTAGATAAGAAAGTTTTCAAGTATTAAGTATTTTCCAAGGCTACATTTGCATTTGGATTATTATTTATCATTTCCTACTCTATGTTCTTTTGTTGTACAGTGAGAACAAAAGATTGCCCCCACAACAATCGGGATGTGCACCCATACCGTGGGATAATACGTACAAGGCAGAGAAAGGTAGGATTGGAGAGGTAGTTAGATTGTGTTATCTGATATGATGTCTTCCCTACAGAAAATACATCGTGGCTAGCATGTTTTGAAACTGGTTTTGAGGATATGCATAGCAAAACAAGGCGTTGTAAGCTCATTTATGGTTATTTCGGGAGGAGACGCATGTGCGCACAATCTTCCAGTGACTGGGATTGATAAAGTGAATTTTGCGCAGGTTCTGGTGTACGAACGGTTTTATAAGTCAAAAAAAAATTAGCGAATGCCATTTTTGCCTTTCGGCCAAGGATCCTACGCACACAGTTTTGTAAATGAGGCCCCATGAACCTATCCATTGGGATATTTGTTTTCTGCTTTAACCAATCGCTACTTGGTCGTATGTTACATGCTGGAACGCACCATTTTCTCTTTCAGCCCACTCTAGCTTAGACCATCCAGCAACCAGCAAATGGTTTTTCTGCAAGGTTTAAACTACAGCTAACTTTATATAAAACTGTGAAAAGGTATTTGAAAAAAAAACCTTGGTGAAAAAAAACCCCTTAAGGCTCTTGCAGTGCCAATTTAGAAGGTGTCCTGCATCACGGGGTGTGAGTAACTGAGTGCTAGTGCTCCTTCTTGGGCACACTACTCAAGGCCCAGGTACCCAAGCAACATGCCACTGAACCAAGTTCAAGTTACTTAGCATCATAAATTAAACTAAAGTGTACCTTAATAGGTGGGACCTGCAACATCTGCTTAGATGTCAGGAAAGCTAACCACTGTATCTGTTATAAAGCAGTGCAGGAAGCAGGATCCAAATACAGCAGTTTTTTTATTAAATTAACTAGAACAATGACAAAGACTAAAGGCCCGTTCACACTAAGCACGATAACTATAAATATAACGATAAAGGTAACTATATATGCGTCCACACCAACGACCGATAAAGTTCTTTTATGCACACGCGCACTGCGGTTTCAGAGTAGCGCGTACGCGCGGGCAAATTACCTGCTGTTACTGCTTACGTTACAAACAAATATCAAAAGGAAAAACATGCGCTTTTTGTTTTGGGTACATGATCTATATTCTTAAAAGACGAGAGGTGTTTGGAGCACATCTAAACAGTGAATCCATGTCTAGTGTAATATCTGGATATAGCTGACGAATTCAATGATGGGATAAAAACATTCTTTAATATGGAGAAGGATTTTTATAATTATATCTTTATAGTTATCTTTATAGTTACCGTGCTTGGTGTGAACGGGCCTTAAGAATAAACTTGAACTATGACAAAGGCTAAGACTCCAGAACAAAACCGACAACATGCAACAGAACATTATCCAGAACTCACAAAGACTAAGCTAGACACATGGCTTATACAAAGACAAACAAGCTAAACAAGATAATGAGGGGAGTGGCTAAACAGAGACACCTAGGAAGACTAATAAACATAACGGGAACTGCTAAACATGGAAAAAGGCAGGGTAACACAGACAGGAAACATGACAGAACAAATAGTGGCAATGCTGCAAAGCTGCACTACTTCCTGAACTTCAGCCAGCTGCTTGTTTCCTGTCTGCCATTATTGGCCAAATTGATTAATTCAGGTGTGCCTGACCTCAGTAGTCATGGCAACAATAATCAGACACACCTGAATTAATCAAGTTTGCCCAATAATGGCAGACAGGAAACAAGGAACATTTGACCTCCCCCTCATACAGTCTCACCTTATCTGCATTTCATTCTCTCTCAAGAAACATATGGTTATAATGTTAATGATTATCATTGAGTATTATGTTTAGTATCATTTAAAATGTCTCAGAGTGACTGGTACAAATGTCTCATTTCCAAATAAGTACAACAAAATGTAATGTTATTGAAAAGCACACTAAATTGGGTTAGAAATTGTTTGTGTAGGGAAACCCTTTTATTGGTGCATTCTCTATAACAATCATGCATTAGAGAACTCGAAAAGTAGATGTCACATCTCAGAGGGGTTTTCCTCTTACAATAATTACTGAAATTATTTGAAAACTGATCAACTAATGTCAATCCAAATCATTCCATTTAAGTTTACATTGTAAATCTGTATGCAATATTTTATGTTACACATTTCCATGTTTTTTTTTTGTCTTCCACAGGGAAGACCGAACTCCTGTACGACTGGATGCCCTGCGATCTATGGTATGGCACCCTTGCTTGGACAGTTCACCCTTAGGCTACGTTCACACTGCAGGGGCTTAACCCTTTCACGTGTACGATCACACTTGTTTACAGTCTATGGTCCTGTCATATCACAACTATTGAGTGTTTTCAACAACATAATGATTATTTTAGGTTTCAGACATTTAAATACACATAAGTACTCGCAAAACAATGATTTTGAGTTTGTAAAATAATACACACTGATGTCTATGGAAGCGGCAATAATAATCCTTTCAATTATAATAAGACGACACGTTTTATTCATATCAGATACACATTGTGTAAGTAGCTTTTTATTTGACCCTATTCTTATCCCAGTTCAGCAGCCTCTTACTTTCAGGTATTTCGTGAGAAGTGGAGGAATTGACACGTTGTAAATCCAACAGATCCGATTCTCTGACCTGTAAAATAAACTAAAATGGCGCCGCCCATTGTGCATACAGCTCAACTAATGCAATCGTTATAAAGATGTTTAAACAACAAAACCCATCACTTGCACATATTTGACAATCGGAATATCAGTGTTTCATGTTATAGCTAATACATTTGTGAAGATTTTAAAGTAAAAAAGGAAAATTGACATAAAAAACGATCATCATTCATTCAGCGCTCTGTTTTTGGTTGTGCTGTGTCACGTGACAAGCAGTGACGCGTCACCATGGAAACATTAAAGTGACAGGTTCTAAATAACGGTCGCCTTGAAAACTCACGCTGGGGGGTTGTTAGAATATTTTAAACTTACGTGTGAAAGGGTTAATGCTCAATTGGCTTTATGTCGAGCGTCACGTGACCAAACCGGAAAACAGGTTTAATCGCATCCGCTTTTCAGAGAAAGTGTCAACGGCCGTAAGAACTAACTACGATATCTATGGATTTTTATGTTAATCAGCTAATCTACCTAGTTCACTTTGTTATTGCCGTTTTATTCCATTTAAATATCTAAACGTTACTGTAGAGAAGAAGAAAATATAAAACGTTTAAATATCAATCTGCACATGTGAGGGACATTGGTATTGATAATCTTTGCTCGCTCCTTTTAAGTTATCTTGAGTAAAACCGCAAAAAAAATCATGAAGCACATACAAAAGACCAGAACCGGAAGCAATGACACCTGTTTTACAGAATGCGGAAGTAGGTTGTGCATAAAGCCTATTGGCTTTATGCACAGCTGCACTACTTCCTGAACTTTAGCCAGCTTCTTGTTTCCTGTCTGTGATTATTGTCCAAACTTGGTTAACTCAGGTAAGCCTGATTGTTGTTGCCATGACTACTGAGGTCAAGCACACCTGAATTAATCAATGTGTCAATAGTGGCAGACAGGAAACAAGGAGCTGGCTGAAGTTCAGGAAATAGTGCAGCTGTGCATAAAGCCAATTGCGATAAAAAAAAGAAGAAGATTTTTTTGCAAGGCCGTTCACATTTCCAATTAAATGCGACCTTTCGTGATCTCCTGTGTGAACGTGAAATGACCCAGAAGTGACCCGCATGCGCAGAAGAGTACTTGTTGTTTGCAGAAGTTCTTATAATAGCCCTCGGGTTTGGCCTGAATAGAGCTGTCCCCCCAAATATTAATTAAATCATAAACCTCGCTTTCCTTCCATTGACTAGTCTCAGCATCATCCCCAATAGTTGTTGTTATCTTCTTATTCCCGCCTACTTGAAAGCATAATTATGACGTTTGTCACGTATCAATGACGTGCAGGTCGGATACATGTGTCTGGGCCGTTCAGACTGAAGTCGCATTTCAAAAGATTGGATACATATCGGATTTGGACCACATACCCAAGTGGCCTGGGTCGCATTTGAAAGGATCGGATCTGTGTTGTTCAGACTGTCATGAAAAGATTAGATAGAGGTCACATAGGGTCAAAAAAATCCGAATTGGTCCCTTTCAGCCTGCAGTGTGAACGTAGCCTTAGTATACCACATTTTTTACATTGCAATGCACAACACAAACCTTCCAGCAACTTCAAAGACAACACGTTGCATGGCAAGCAACTAAACCAGATGGTTAGAACCACTGTATTTGACAGATGACATTGAGCCAAAAAACAAAAAAAAGGAAAATAAACATGTCTCAAGTGTATTTTGACATTGAAGATTCAAAGGGAACTGCTGAATAAGAACAATTGACTTATAGCCAATCGATAGTTTTAATGGATATACATAAAGTTGTGTTTGTCACACCCTTCACTATTCATTACCAACCCTACTATCACTGAGTGCTACATTGGCTTTAAGCAAGGCCACACAAGATTGCATTAACAAAATTCAGTTTTTAAGTCTTTGCAATCTACTTTATACTACTGTATACTCTATGTACAACTATCTTAATTTTATTAGGTTATGAATTAACAGTTACCAGTTGTAAATGGTGTTGTCTAGAATTTTTACTTTGTTTATTAAAAACTCTAGGTGCTATTTTCAAGCCTATGGTTAATCTTAAAGGACAATGCTGGCGCAAAATGAACCTTTGGTCTACTTACACATTGGTACCTAGTCAACCGTTGTCTGAGATTTGTTTTCATGATTATCGAATGTAAAGAGTTTTATCTAAAAAAATTGTTTAGCTTATAACGCTAGTATATGGGGCATAGAGTAATGAAAATAAAATTTGCTAGTTTATACCACTAACAAGGCTCAAAATAGCCCCACAACACAGTAACATAATGAGAGTCAATACATGCAAAACGAAACATTGAGAATGTTGTAAGTGAACAGACTGTTTAATAAGAAGTTACTTTGTAAAGAAAGTCCATTTCGTGTATTCGGGGAGCAGCCATCTTGGAAAACAGTCTCGAGCAGTCGAACGGCGAGCCAAGTTCTGGCTCGTTCACATCTCACCAGCGCATTTGGCTCGGTGTTCGTGGTTCGATTGCTCAAGACTGTTTTCCAAAGATGGCTCCTGTCTGTATACACGAAGTGAACTGTCTTTATAAAGTATCTTCTTATTCTCTTCCATTTTCAAATTATAGTTCTCAATGCTTTGTTTTGCATGTAGGGACCCTGATTATGCTACCGTGTAAGT
This sequence comes from Hybognathus amarus, assembly GCA_030378365.1. Taxonomy (NCBI): domain Eukaryota; kingdom Metazoa; phylum Chordata; class Actinopteri; order Cypriniformes; family Leuciscidae; genus Hybognathus; species Hybognathus amarus. The sequence goes on along the minus strand of JAQIUQ010000827.1, from coordinate 86,539 downwards.
GTTGGGCTATTTTGAGCCTTGTAAGTGGTATTAACAAGTGTTATTTTACTTTCATTGCTCTATGCCTCATAAACTAGTGTTATAAGCTAAACAGTTTTTAGAGATAAAACTCTACATTTGCTAATCATGAAAACAAATCTCAGAGAACGGTTGACTATGTACTGTACCAATGTGCAATTAAACAAAAGGTTCATTTTGCGCCGAAGTTGTCCTTTAACATCACTCCTATTGAATACCTTGTCTTTCATCTTAATTACTGTACTCTATTATTGTGTAATCATGTAGTGTAGACGTTACAGCATTGAATGTTAAGTCATTATTCATACCTTTTCCACTAACCATCTATCTCTTGTATTTTTTAGCGGAAAAACCTGGCCTCCAACCTGGCAGACGGCTTGATACTAACTCCAGTTTTATTTTTTTTCTGTCATAATACCTACACAAAAGTTAAATGCAAATTGATCCTTGACTAATTTGTTTTTTTTTTATGATATTTTGTTCATTGTTTTGGTAGGTTTGTATTGTTTTAATAAAGATTTGTATTTACTAAGCTTTTCCGTGTCATGTCTAACAGACATCACTCACACACATGTGACCTAGCAGAGATCTTTGTGTAGTAATTTTAATAATAGGATGTACATGAAAACTTGAATAAATATACTAAGCTTTTCTTTTAGTAGGCATCATACTAACAGCATTTGGGCTTGTTGGTATGAAGGACTGGGGACATTTGTATTACACATGACAGTTTTTTTTCTAATCTCTTGTATGTTGACTGTTAGTTTTGGGAATCCATTTCATTCCTTCCTCCATCTGTCAAAGACTGGAACACACTATATAAAGTCCCGTTCAAGTCGCACACCAGTCTTCATTTGTGGTACCAATGGTAACATTGCAGAAGAGTTTGGGCTGTTAAGTAACAAACATTTACTTTAGTCTCTAAAATGGGAACTTGTGACCCAGGTCTGTTGCCAGGTAAAAAAGGAACACTGCAACCAGGCTGTGGGCAGTTGACAGATAGTAACTTGGGGCCCTATCTTGCACCCAGCGCAATTGACTTTGTACGTATCATTCCTATTTTGCACCCGCACACAGCAGACTTTAAACTCCACAGACGCAAACATTCTCTAGTGCTAATTTACAGGTTTAGAAAACAATCATGCCACTCACCACAAAAAGCCTAGTCTAAAGTCAGTGGCGAGTTGCGCATGTTATTCATCCTATTTTAAGGGCACCTGGTTGGCCATAATCAATGTAGCGTGTGCACAACGCGCATGCACTTTGCTTTTCTCATGTACAGACAGATGCAGCAGTTCTCATTTTTAGATAACCATGTACATTTTTACAAGGAAACATTCACAAATAATGGGAATCATTGTTGTGTCCATGATGATTTGAAAAACATAGGCACAAATCTAGCTTAGCCTACACATTTATTAAAATTTTTATACGCCTGTTGGAACAAAGCTAATTTGGGTGGGTTTCTATGGGAGATGGGCCCCATTCAAAGTCACGTCTTTTTCCGGCCCTGATGAGAATGTTGCTCTCCTCGATTGTGAAGTGCTCCTTGCACATGCATGGAAAATCCTCCAATATAATAATTGGAACAAGCACACCTGCTCTTAACGGGATAGTGAGATGTCGCTCTGATCTGGTTTATTTCATGTTAGGCCCAAACCACAAATATGAATAATAGCTAAATCATTTTAGATTTGCGTTGCGCCCAAGAATCCCATTGGTAGGCTATAATAGCAACAGCACCCAAGGTCCGGCCACAAAATTACTGTTTCGTGTTTGATGTTTCAGATGTTAAAATAGGGCCCTTTGTCTCTCAAACATGGTTCAAGTTATGTACATATGAAATGGGGCTCAGCTCAATAACGATCAGTCACTGCTGAATTGCAATGACTTTAAACAACAAAGCAAAATGCTCCAGGTCAAGTGATGAAATGTCATACAGTAATCTACTAAGACAAAGCAGGCTGTTGTATACAATGAATCTTCATATTAATTCCTAACTATAATACACTACAGTACGTGCTAGAGGTGAATGCACTCTACTGTAGATGTGATTAATATGGATTCTGTCCTCCATTATTATTTTTTTTTCAATTGGGATGTTTGCTAATGCCAGCCATAATGGGCAGAATCTGCCTTATGTACAGTAGTGTATCCTCTACAGGTTCTTTTTCATCCTTCCTCCAGTGTCCTCACTGTCCTCCTGTCCCATTAGTTTCCTCATCATTGTGGTAGTTATAAGTGGCCAGTCTATTGCTAAGTCACAGGTATAATGTCCTTTTCCCTCTTGATGTTCAGCAGACCATCTTTATAGAAATCACTAACTAGACTTAGACAAATCTACACTTTAACATGGGTAGAGTAAATGCTGACAAAATACTTCATTTGTCCTTGCATGATAGTGGTTAAGCTGATGTGTATCCAGGGAAGGGCTGGGTCAAAATGATATACAATGCAATAAGACTTAATTAGAGGGAAGGGGGATTACAACAAGAAGACCTTTAATTATCCTTTATTTATTAGACTTTTGTGTCAATCCTTTCTAATTTCCATCAAGTGTGACTGTCTGTCATACCTTCCATACCAGATAGTGATGAATAAGATATATGGCATTATAGAATAGTTTGTTTACACATAACATGTCCAGATCATGTCTGATTAATGTGTTGTTTGTGCCTGTTCATAAGGTGGGATGTTAATATCCCATTTCAATTAATTCATTATGTCTGATGTGAGACGCCATAAATGTAAAAATATCAGGGCTCAACTATAATAACTGGGACTTTGGCCTCCTCCTCAGGATGAAATTTGCTGTTGGTACTTCATTCTACATCCCAATTATCCTCCATGGAGCACTGAGATTCATACTATATTCTGATGGGACTGATTGATGGGGGTATCATCTGCAAACTTGATCTTGGTCGCTTCTCCTCCAGCAGTAGGAGCAATAACTGTACTGTACTGTTGCTGGTGATTTGTACTACTGATCCACTGTCTTGTGATCTGTCCTGCGCCACCCATGAACCCATGTCTTGTGCCACCTGTCCTATTCACTGTGCCACTGACTTACTGTCCCATGCACTGTCCTGCACAACTCATTTTGTTTTGTGACACTTGCCTACTCTCACATGGCACTCACTCAATATCCCGTCTGATGTGCCTAATGTCCGTAGTCATTTGTCACTGTCCAATGGGTTAGGTTTAAGATTAGGTTAAGGGTTAGGTTTTTAACAATTTGTAAATCTCACTGGACATAGACTAGTGGCACAGGACAATAAGTGAGTGGGGCAGGACAGTGTACAGGACAGACAGTAGACGAGTGGCACGAGCCACCAGCAGCAGTAGAATACAGTGTTTGCTCCAACTACCTCTCTACAGCATTGTGGTGGCCTATCCGTATTGAGGACATTTTTCCATATTGTTAAAATTGACCAATTTAATTATATGAAAGTATCAAGTGACAGCTCTATATTGCTGTTCATGACTTGCAGGCTGGAGAACAGATTGAAGATCTATCATGTTATATGCTAAGCTTTGCACGCATAGGTGTTAATTGACTCCAAATGTAGCAGAGTAAACAGCCAGGTTGATGGCATTTTCCACAGCCTGGTAAGCATACTGATAGGGATCCATGATTGATGATACAATGGTATGTAGCATGAATGCAGACCAAAAAAGTCCATTTTTTTTATCTAAATCAAGTAAACTCAGAATAAACATGGAGTTGGAGCTTACAGTATCATAGCTTTTGAAGACATATTCTACTTTCCATTTTCTGAAAAAAAAATTAAAAAGGGTGTCTGGCAGATATAGGCCTACTCAATGAGGAGTTGATCGGCTGGTAAATTGAGAAATGTCCAGGGATGAGAGATATGAGACTGTAAAACAGTGCTGGTGTTCTAACATGCAACTTACTTAAACTTTCAGACACTGGCTACGATCTTGTTGTCCTGTTTCCAACTCTGAACCTATCACCACCCTTGCTGAAATTATCACTTTTTTCATGTTAATTTAAATACTATCCTGCTTAAATACATTGGTTTTGAATATATGAAAAACAAGATTAATGGGTTTTTATCAAATCTCTAACCGGTCAAGTCAACACACCGCGTTAAGAACTGCCAAGTGACACCAGGTCCCATGGACAATTTTTGAATTTTGATTTCACCAGTGCCACTTCTGCATCCTGAAGAGTTTTTATATTATGACAGTATACTGTAAAATGTAGATTTTGAATAAAGACTACAAGGCAATTATGTACTTTATGCATTTCAATTACAATCACAAATTATTTACAACATTTTCAAATTCATTCAATTTATTGTAGCCATTTCCAGTTGAATAAATCTATCTTTGTGTGCTCACATGTACCACAACACGCATCCGACACAAAAAAATTCAATAGAGCATAAATGAGCTCCCTACTGTCCTTTAAGTGCTAAAGTTGAGGTTGAAATCCAGAATGAGGTCATGCAGTCCAGAATGCATAAAACAGTCCATCCAGAGGGCCAATCTATTCATTCGATATTGCAATTATATTACACACTCATGATTGTAGTATATGAAGTTGCAGTGCAAAATAATTTCACATTTAACAACACCTAATGTTGATAACTGAATTATCATAGGGTTAGTGCATATTTACATGTCTGATAGCTTGGGGGTTAGCCTGGTAATAAAAGGTAGCCAGAGTCTGGCCATTCTAAAGCGATAAATTATTGCTTGCTGGAGGTTGTTGAAGTTTAAAAAGAAAGGATCAGCCCTTGACTGATAGCTTGTCTTGGCTGATAGTATTCTAGCTCAGCGTTCACAACTCCTTGCCACCGGAGACAACCAGCTCAATGGAATGAAATCCGAACTAGCACTGTGGGAAGATGATAATCTACATTACTTTTACATTTATTCATTTAGCTGGGGTGGTGGGGTGGTGGGTGGGGTGGGTGGGTGGTGATGGTGCAGTGGATAAGACACATGCCTTTGGTGTGAGAGACCCGTGTTCGAATCCACTGTGAAACACCAATGCAGGGGTGATAGTAGAAAAAAATCCTGAGCCTGAACTTTTTTCCCTGGGAGGTAAGCGGCCCCTAAGCCAAGAGATATATGCCCTGATCAACATAATTGTCAAGCGCGATACAGGGGTGTGCTCCCCTGGGAGAACATTTTGATAAATACAGGTAGTCTCTTAAATTATAGATTCTGGTGACTTTTGTAGATATAAATGGACATCATTCAGACATGAGATGAACAAACCCAATACAAGCCTATATTACAGTAGCATATCTGTGTAGAGCACTAGAGCTACTGGGACCCTGGGCCTAGTAGGCCTGTTCATTAATCCATCCCTGCTTTTAACTAGTCATTTACCTGCGTACTTATTGCTTGTGTAGCATACTCATAATAGCTCACTTATAATATTCATAAAAAAAATTCAAGGGACCAGTTGTCAATTTGAATGCCTAAATTTTAACATGAATCGTTTGGATTCGGAATATATCACTTTGCAAAACAGTAACAGCCTATAATTTATTTGCATATAATGAACTAGGTGGCAACAAAGGCTCCTTGCATACCAATCTTTTTTAAACTTTCAGAACGGTTCACAAAAAGTGTCTCTTTTCTCCCATTCATAGACGTTGGAACCCCCACCCGGCCGCCCCCTAAATTCACATAAGGATTCAATAAGGATTATGCATTAGCATGCATTGTGTGTTATCATGCAATTTATACGCGAAAATTAGTTTTTACATGCATTTGATACGCAGAAAACTTAATAATTGGTCAGAATTATGTCTGACCCATTCCAAATGTTTTCCGATATGGTGACACAAGCACTGATGGAGCAAAGAGCACACATTTCGACATGTGCAGTAAAAACTTGAAATATAAATTCTCAGAAAATGCATTTTAATACTAATATATTGAAAAGGCTGTTTATATACTCCATTAATAAAGGAGGAACATAGACATACATGCATGACAAAATATTTTTTAGAAAATTCTACTAGACTAACATCTTTCATAAATCCTGACATTTCACACATCTCTTGAGTTTTATTAAAAATCTTTAACTTTTAGGTAGCTAAATATTTTTTAGTAATTCTGTCAATTACACCAAGGTTTCATTGAAGGTAAATTGGACACTGACGCCCACAGATGTGAAGTGAACGAGGCAGAGGCATCCGGTACTGTCAGAACTAGTTAACTCTGTGGCGATGCATGTGCAAAACTAATCACAAAGTCAACCAGGATACATAACACAGCCTACTAGGCCTATATAGTAACAGTTTCAGAATACAATAGCAAACACACCGTGATTCGGATGTTTGGTGAAGTGCCGCTGCAGTTTTGACGGCTTCATTGCTTCATTGAGAGTTTTTCACCACAAATTACACACAACGGATTTGACGCCACGGAATCGCCTGTTGTCGTGAATCCATACCTAATGTATGAGGTATCGTATTTGCGATTGAAGCTTGACTTTTTCTTTCTCTATATTTCAAGTTGGTCATCGCCTTTCCTTTTACCGGAACTGTCCGCAATGAAATGAGACATTAAAGTCTGCGCGCGTCATCTCTCCGCATACTTCTGTCACTTTAGCTGCACGCACCCATGAACACACGCGCTCAGTCTGTTTAGATATGACGCATTGCTAAGCAATCGGAAGGCGCTCAAAGAAACTCATTTTAATATTTGTATTTATTTGTATTTATGTATTGCTCGTGTTTTGGATTAAATAACATGACACGTTAAACAGCATTTTAAGAAGTCAATTATTATTATGAAAAAAAAAAGAAGAAAAATCGGGGATTTTTCAAGGCCCGGTACTAACGTGTTCACGGTTGGGAATCACTGGTTTAGTGAACGCGCCTCTAGATCTTGGAAATTGTCCGTTCACGCCGAACCTGTTTTTTTTTTTTTTTTTTTTTTTTTTTGTAGACACGTCTGAAATCGCCGGAAATCCGGCGTGGTGCCGAGATCGCTATCAGGCATGCCAATGTGTCCCTGAGCAAGACACTAAACCCCTAGTTGCTCCAGAGGCGTGTGACCTCTGACATATATAGCAATTGTAAGTCGCTTTGGATAAAAGCGTCAGCTAAATGAAAAAATGTAAATGTAAATGTAGTTGTTATTATTCAGGGAGGGTGAGAGATAATGGAAAGTTCACAGATTTTAAAAACAAAACAAAACAGAGTGGTCTCCTTTCTAATCTTCTTCTGACTCTGGACTACTAAGGTCATATTCGTCATCAGTGTCCGATCTGCATTCTGTGTCCTGTATCTGGAGGTCATCAACTATGGCACTATATGTGCTCACAGCTTGTTGGCATAAACTCTCCAGTGCATAAGACCTCCGCATGAGGACACTTTTGAAACCAGCTGCAGCATCCTCTGACAAGTCACCAAAACCTGTAACATACATAAACATGGGAATTACTAGTATTGTTAAAAAATTCTAGCCCACATATGACAGAAAAATGTTACTTGGTTTTTTTGTTTAGATTAATTTTTGCAAGAAAACTGAAACATGGAATACAAGGACATTTTATTGTCATATGCATAGTTATTATTGTATGTTAAGAAATTCATTGAAATCGTATGTTTAACATCCTATACTTTGCATAAATTGGAGGTATAAAGTGCAGTCAGGGAGGGATGGGGGTTAGCAGAAGCTGGGGATAGCATCTTTTGTGTGCCTCAATCCTGAGCGAGTAATTTTAAGTTTTGAGCACAGAGAACTATATTTTGAACAGAAATTAACTATATTTTGAAAAACAAATTAGTTTGAGCAAAGAAAAAACGATTCTGTGCTCAATAAATGTATTTGCTATTATCCATATTAACGTGCAATGATAACCCCTCTCACGCAGTTTACATGTGCTCTCTCAAACTTATTCTCTGCACTCCTGTCAAGTCCCTCTCTCTCTCTCATGCTCAACTCTTGACACACACGCTCGCTCAACTTGCAACAGTGTTACAAGTGTGCCACAAAATTAATCAATCAGAAAATTAAAGGTCAATTGTGATTAGCTGTTGGTCTCCAATCAAATCGCTAGTAGAACCAAAGCCCGTCTGGTAACTGACTACCAGCGTAATAGCTGTAACACAGTCTCATCCCAAGAAGTCATATAACTGACGTCTTATGACGTCTTTTGACCATACGTCAATATCCGCCTTTATAGGGTACCCTTAAACGTCGGTCAGTACTGACGATCCTGGAACGTCATACAACTGATGCTTTACCTTTAACGTCAGTTAGGTGACGGGGTAGGTTTAGGGTTAGGTTTAGGTCTGGGGTAGAGTTAGGATCCCAGTAACGTCATCTAACCGACGTTTAAGGGCACCCTGAAAAGGCGGATATTGACGTATATACAAAAGACGTCCCAAGACGTCCGCCAAAAAACAAAACTTGTGGCTCTTTTCCACTGACTGGTACCAGATCCACTCGACCCTGGTACCGAGCACTTTTGGTTCCACCTCTGTTGAAGTTCCAACAATGATGTGCAGATAGCTCTGTGGTCATTGTAATTGCTAGCATCATAATGTTGGAAACGTTCTCAGCAGGTCCTCAACTGCAGCTTAGTGTTAGCGAAGAGGACATGCTGATAGAGTTAATACTGCTTCCGAAAACATGTCTGTATCTGCGATGAATTCAGAATACTGTTGATTTGATCTGTTCTGCTGTAGTGATGCAAAGATAGTTTACTTCAGTACCATTATAAGCAACCAGTTACATGAAATGGTACTTTTATACAGTAGAAAATTAAACCAAAAATTTGAAACCAAACCAAGTAGAGTCATGTTGAGGTGATGGAACCAATACCATTCAATGGAAGGGACTATACATATGTTAGTGAGAAAAAAAAAATCCAAATTTGACTTACAGCCCATTCTATGTTTCTTTCAGCTTCTCCACTTCCTTTATCTCCTTACGGAGAGATGTGAGGTGCTGAGACATCTCCTTAAACCAGGATGCTCTGCTCCTCCTCAGGCGTCAATTAACATAGTTTGGTCAAAATAGACCGCTTTAGAACCTGAAGGAGTGACCTTTAGGTAGATGGAATAGATAGAAAGATGAAAAAGGGATTTAGTATTTATGATTAAGTTATAAACTAAAACATATGAGAGAGAGAGAGAGAGAGAGAGAGAGAGAGAGAGAGAGAGAAAGAGAGAGAGAGGGAGATTTTGCAATATCGGATACAGACAGGTAAACATTTCCAGAACATGTCAAGACTGCACACCATACCATCCTCACTGTCTCTCCCAAGGCAGGATGTAGTCCTCTGTCGAATTGTAGGCCACTCCTCATCAACTGTATCTTCTGCAATAGCATTGTACAGCTGGATCTTTTGTTTCATTTTTTTTTAACTCTCATTTCTTTTTTTTTCTGTCTTGTCTGGTTGCTATCTGCAAAGTGAAATAAGAAAACTATCAGGAAACTGTTTTTTTTTGTTTGCAATGTGCCATTTGAGATCAGCCAACCAACCATGCTGACGAGAGAGGTCCTGCTCTTGCCTAGCAGAGCCACTATGATGCTCTCTATCTCAACCCTGAATATCTTTTGCTAATTGCTGTATGAAAGTTTAAACTTAAATTAACTTAACTTACCATGTACATTCAGTGATTCGGCTGTACTCCAGAACGGACCCTTTTTCCTGATGTCTTTGTGGAATTTGTGGGATTTGTTGGTAGAGAATCAAATGCTTCTGAACTTCGAGAATCAGTTCCTCGTCGTCCATGTTTGAAGATTAAATATTCATGACACGCAGAACTTCCATCCAATGAGATCTCTGTGTGGGCGGATCTGTCAGTTCGACGTCCAGAAATAGGAACTGTTTAAGGCCCAGTCCCAATTCTCACTCAGCCTAAGGCCTTCCTGGAAGTGGACACTGTCTAAAGTGCACTTAGCAAAGAAGTGCGACAAGGCCCAAGGCTGTGAAGAAGCAATTGGGACAGTTTTGCACACGTCAAAATATACCGTCACATTCTGTTGTGATCAGCAGAGACACTTGTTAACTTTGGCTAACGTATGTGCCGCTTATATAGCTGTAATATGCACACAATCCTTTTCAATGAAAAAATCAATATCTTCTTTACTCTACTTTAAGCTACCAACCTTTCTTTTAATGTTATTAATATTAAAACAGTTTGGCAAAGATAAATTGTGATTGAGGTTTACCTGAGCTGATACTGCCTTACTGTATTCACAGCGATTCGAAATGCAATTTTAATTGTTATTATGGAAATTGATAATGAAATTCTTCCCACCCCATTCATGAAAAAGTACATGTTGTTTATATATATCAGGCTATATATTAAATATTCTTATATGAAATCAAATGACACAACCCGTCTCTTTTGTTAAATTTCAGTTTGATTGATCAGACAATAGCCATTATTAAAGTATGAAGTGGTAAAAAGTTTAAGAAGATGTAAAAATCAAGAAATAAGGCAAGTTGAAGATTTAATCAAATATAACAGGCTCGCTAACGTTACATTTAAATAGTCTAAATATCGTTATAAAAGTTCACTTTCCCCAACATTTGCCAGGAACAAATAAGGTAATGATTAATGAGACCAAAGATAGCTCGTTAGATGTCAGGCCAATTATAGCCTCATGTTTAACCTACTCAGACAGAGAGCCCGCGGGAACGTCTGCAGAACGGCTCAGCCGGGCCAAGGCTGTTGCAGGCGGGGTACAGAGCGCGAGCACCCGGCCCGCCGCCCGTGTGGTCACCTGGAACTCCAAAGATGTCCTGATCAATTTTTTAAAACAGGCGCCATCTGTTAATAAATGGACCACAGATATTGAGGTTCAAACAACTATGTGTCTCGAGTGAAAAACTCTTAAAGCTCACATTCCGGAACTTGATAATTACTAATATTTTCCCATCGCGCCACCTAAGAACACTTCGCCACCTTTCTCAGGTCAGGAGTCTGCGCTCCCAGAGCATACCATAGCAACCGTTTCTCCCCATTGGTTCAGCTGTCTCAAACGTCACAACACTACAAGGATTCTGGGTAATATCCACAGCAAAGTGAGGTCTGATGCACACTGCGAGAAGGGTGCATTAAGTGCCCTTACGATCACCCCTGGAGAACACATTAGAGGATCGGGACACCTACGGCTCTGCACCCTCCAGCGAGAATTCCCACCTGAGGGCACAAGGGCAGAAGTCACATTGGCAGAGGGGCTGATAATACAACTTCGCGCGTTGCATCGTGTCTGGTTAGGACAAAACTCTGATTAACATGGAAAAGATACCTTTATCGCGTGTCGCGGCGTTGCGTGTAGTTAGGAAATATTGTGTCAGATAATACGTATTAATTTGAAATTCCTTCACCTATAGTTTATAAATTAATAGATGAATGAGCTCACTACAGATCAGATGGACGCCGGCTCTGCTCTTTGTTGTTAAAATGTATGTTGTGTCGCGGCAAAAAGGACCATTTGGGAAATGTCCTTACTTTGATGTATCTGCAGGCTAAGACTTGTGATGAAGGGTCTCTGTCTTTTTCTGTTCCACCCCATGGCCTGTTGCGTAGGGGCATCTCTCTCTCCCCTGATTAAAAAAAAAAAAAAAAAACTGCATGCATGATTGGATTCAATTTACATGAGATAAGACCATTGCAGTTTAGAACATGACCTAACCACAAAAGAATTACTTTTAGTGCAAGGATAACTTTACATTTTAGAATAAAAAAGAGGTAAAAATTACATTTTAGAAGTCAGAAAACCTCATAATCAGCGATTCTGGTTTCTATCGTCTCATACCAACCTGCCTTTCTCAGTGTACTTTGTGACAAGAGCTGCCCTGGAGAGGAAAGCTGTTTTACCTAGATAAACAATACATAAAATTAATGTATTCCTATATAGCATAAAAACAATAAAACGGGACAAAAAAAACATGTATATGTGAACATGTAGCCATACTGTTTTTATTGTTTGTCTTATTGTTTAACTAATATCTTATCGGATCAACTAGCTTCGTCCACCTTTTAGAAAGCCATGGAAAATAAAACGACCACGCCTTCAGCCATAGTCATGACATCTGAATTGGAAAGGTTGAGCCCATGGCTCGGTTTAAACCTCACAATGGCATGCCAGAGCTGTGACAGTCTGCATTTTCATAGAATCCATGAAACTTGATGATTTTGCACTGTCACCAGGCTGGTGTGTCAAATGGGGTTGACTGCTAGGTTGGAAAGTCAACCATGTCCTACTGGTTAGGGCCTAAGGCGTGTGACTTGTTCGAATGTGGACCAGGAGGAAGGGGGTTGTGTGCTGAAAGTCAAAGTGGGTGGGGAAAGTTGTTGAACATTACAGTCCTGTCCACATCCACGACTAAGGTGTTCTTGAGCAAGGCACCAAACCCTTCTGCTCCCCGGGCGCTGCATCAGCTGACTGCCCACTGCTCTAGTGGTTCAGGAGTTAGTGTGTGTCACCTCACTGTATGCTACGTTTGTGTGCCTCTAATTTACAGATAGGTTAAATGCAAGATCCATGGATTTCCCTCAGGCATGACCAAATGAGTGTATACAATTAAATAGTGAAGCTCAGAAGGAACAAAGCTTGAAATATTGATGCATCATGCATAAACCACCACTGCTGCTCACTTCACTTTTTTGTTTCAACAAAATATGTGTTGCAACTACAGTTCAGATCATGCTCTGATGGTTATTCGAGCAAGCATAGATCTTTGTTTGGTACCCTGATGTACTTTATCCTTCACACTCTGCTTAAAATGTATCAGTAAAATCTCCTGATATCAACATTGTTACAATAATGTCTGTAATAACATACTTGCTCAACTTCCTCTCCAACAGTGTTCCCTGCTCCATCCTGAGTCCTACCGCCCCATCTCACCTGCAACAGTGATTAGGCCTGGGCGATAAATTCCATACCTAAATGAATTAATTCGAATTTTTTGTTGCGGGCGATTTAAAATAATTAATTAAATCGAGTGATATCTATCTGTGCGGCGGATTCCTCTGTCAGCCACGACGTTCGTAGAAATCAGGAACCGTTTCTGAGAAATAGAAACTTCGCGAGGTCGGCATCGCGTCCTGGTTAAGGACAAAAACTCTGATTAACATGGAAAAGATACCTTTTCATTCGCGTGTACCGCGGCGCGCCGTGTAGCCAGGGACACGGTGTTGAGACAATACCCAAGATTAATTGAAATTCCTTCACCTATAGTTTATAAATTAATAGATGAATGAGCTTATTACAGATAATAGACGCCAGCTCTGCTGTTTGTTGTTAAAATGTATGTTGTGTCAGGCAAAAAGGACCATTGGGAAATGACATGGACGAAGAAATGACATTATTGAAAATCAAAACATTAACAAAATAAACTCATTGACTAATTTTGTTATGAAGTACAGTTGTATGTTTGCATAGAATTCATTTTGAACGCTATATTATATGCTTTCAAAATCTGAGGTAAATTATCCGTTATCGCTTGTGGCACAGTGACCTATTTTTAATTAAAAATAAATAATGTGTACTCATAACCAGTGTAATTTCTTCATTCTGTCAGCGCGACGTCGCAGAAATAGGAAACCGTTTCTAAATTAGAAACTTCGGGACTAGATTTGATGGCTGAGCACGGGCGGTAATGCACTCACTAACTATGTGTGTGCGGTTTGCGGGAGAATAAAATGATTTGCGGGACTCCCGCAAACTAGAAATATCTATGATTAAAATGTAAAAAGTAATAGATTTGTATTCATCTGTTGCAGAAAAGCATCAAGAACAACTAAAACAAAATAGAAACGATTTACAGGTTTGTAGCGGTGAGCGATGTGTATGTGTTGATTTCTTGAACGCAATGGCCAATTTAAGCATTTAAGAGACTGCCCTCAGCACTCAAAACATACTTTTTCTTAAGTGCTGAATTCTGTATGCTGGCAAATCCTCAATTTTCCTCAGATTTTAATGTTTTGGTAATGCTTTAGAAAATGGTGCTATTCTATCAAGGTGAATGTTTGTCTCCTTCTGAGTCTAGACTGACAAAGTGTGATCTTAAAACACAGCTGGACTGATTCCTAGAGGGTGTTCATTTATTTGTTATTCATTTCAGAAATGGGGGTTACATTTGTCTTGCTTTTGATTAAATAAATCTGAGAAAAATCGGTAATTCACCATAAAAAAATAAAATCGGAGATATTTTATCTCAGGCTATATCGCCCGAGCCTGAACAGTGATGGATTAAATTTTAATGATGGATAACTCAAAATAATGTTATGCAATCATGGATTATGTGCACATTAAAATCTCTTTCACTTTAAAGATGTTATATTTTATCTGCATAATATACTACACAAGATATCCTAATCACAGACTTAAAACTTAATATATTACTACTAATACCAATTTAAAATAATAAAAAACAATCATTGCACGAACTTCTAGTACTAGCTGCCTGCTGGCTACTGTTGCATCTAAATTTCAGTAATTTGAGGTACCTCGCATTTTGCTGTGTGAGCTTTGGCATGCATCACACTGAGAAATGGCCTCATTTCCATCAGTGGTTGAAGATCGGATGATTCTTCAGTTACTTTGCTTAGGTATGGCCAGTACCTAAAAAGAAGCACAGCCTTAGTAGGCATTAACTAACACTTTGCCTGGCCATCAATATAAAACGACTGAAAAAATAAAAAAACAGGCACTTGCCATTTATTGTACAGTAGGTTGACCAAGTTTCAATATGAAAGAGAAAAATTACCTGCAGACAACATCCATGCAGAAGAAAGTGACATTGGCCCTCTCTGACAATTCCTTCTGTAAAAACATTGGGTAGGCAAAGACCTCGCCACGGTAGTGGTTCAGTCCACGCAGCAATATCCCGTGTCTGATGCACAAGAGGACAATATTTTTAATGATCAATTTACACAATAAGACCTGTGGAAAACAAAGCTAATCAAAACCCTCTATTCAAAGCTTAAATCCATTTGCACATACGAACACACACAAACACTCATCCCCATCAATCCTCAATCGCAAACACTCATCCCCATCAATCTCCCCCATCAAGTAATTTATTTTAAAAAATAAATAAAGTGATGAAACCAGTCAGTATATTGGGGATGATTGGGAGGCCATGATGGACAGAAGCCAAGGAGCAAATTTGACCAGGATGTCCGCATTACACCCCTACTGACAACCTAAGATTTTTAATGACCACAGAGTCAGGACCTCAGTTTAACATCTCTTCTGAAGGACGGAAAGGACTTTACTTCCCATTAAGAAATACCAACTCATTCTCATCCTTTAGCGTCATATAGAACGTTATGTGACAAAACGGCGTTATACTACGCACATGGCACCCGTTATCGTTAATATAACACGTGCTGTGAGGGCTAAGTTTAGGTGTGGGGTAGGGTCTGCGTGTCATATTCACGCTTAAGGATTTATAACGTCTTGGGTTTGCGTGTTATATAAACGATAAAGGGTACCATGTGCGTAGTATAGCGCCGTTTTGTCATAAAGCGCTTTATGTGACGCTAAAGGATGAGAACGGGCTCGAAATACCTGACTCTGAACCCTGACTCTGATGCATTTATCCACAAATGAGTTTCCACAGGGTGTGACAAGTTGGCATCTGTACAATTGCATACTTCTGATCTACCCACATACCTGCAGACTGCCACTTGTATGCCCTCTTCATCTATTTTGGACGATGATTTTTCTGACATCTCCTTTCTTGCCCTGAACCTTGAAACGCCACATGTTCCACTGTTATCTGCCTGTAAAGTTAGATATCACTCATCTTAACAAATAGAAAAACAGAAAAGACAAACAAACATAAACAATAGATATATCTGTCTTAATATGCAGTATTAGACATACTCTTGTCATGCTGCTGCCTCTGATGTTGTTGAGAAAGGCTGATACCTCCTCATCTTTTGCAAGAAATAACCCCTTGTACAGAGAGTGTTCCTCATTCCTGTCCAACAAAATTGATAGCACAAAAAAATTATCTTTTAACTGACAAAACATTACTCTACATGCAACTACTTTTCTATGACAATGCTGTGGTTTTGACTGTGTAATATGAACATACCCCCTTGATTTTTTGAAGCGATAATGTTTGCGATTGCCATCACAACACACTGCCAACATGTCTGGGTGACATGCTGGACAATAAAAGTCACGTACTTCACACATCACATCTTCTGTATGTTTGCAAAACAATATTGCGAAAAACTTTTCTGGAACGTATCTGCACAGACATTCCCTGGCTATGACATAAAAAATGATTAGTGTTTACAGAAAATAAATATTGCAATATTAGATACATTAATATGATTATGTGTTACAATGATTCAAGCAGATTTACCCTTCCAGCCTGAACAGAACGGTGCTCCAGCAGCTTTAAAAAGGCATGCCTTGACATCGAAGGAGCCAAAACTTTCATGTGAGCAAAAGCTTCGAAGACATCAAAACTATATAATGTCTGGCAGTTTGTTGTGCTTGGCCAGTAACGGTACCTGAGGAGCTCTTTCACCCAGGGGTCCATTCCACAAGGCAGGTTGGACAAACTTTACATGGCAAACAGACATCATATCGTCCTGTGAAAAAAGAGACACATTAAATGTGTTTCACAGAATTAACTTTTTCCAACTTAACTGTACCTTATTAATTCACTGTAATATTTGATAATTGGTAATTGGTATATTTCTCAAAAGAAAAGCTTTGCCTTGATTGCAATTGGTAACTTCTGTGGGACAACAAAACAAAAAGCAGAACTTTCCCAAACTTACCATTCATGGTGACCAAAGAAATATGCTTGCCAGAGGTGACCTCAATCTCATGGGTGCACTCACATAGTGCCCTATGTGCAGGCAATGGCAACTGACATACTGTAATGCAAAGAGGTTGTTACATTTTTCCTCAATCAAGAAGGCTTATCACTTGTCATACCAGTGATTCAGAACCAACATCTACAAAATAAACAACTCTACCATGTCATTATCTCTGTCTGCTTACTAATAGTATACAGCTATGGAAAAAATTAAGAGACCACTGCCAAATCAGCAGTTGCTCTGGATTTATTATTTATAATACAAATAATAAATCCAGAGCAACTGCTGATTTGGCAGTGGTCTCTTAATTTTTTCCATAGCTGTATTTCATAGTCAAACCCAAACAAAAACAATTTCTTCAGTCAAAGAGTGATTAAGATTAAGAGTTTAAACCTTTTCCATTGACAAAGTATATCAACAAAGAATATTTGTGCTATAAGTAATTACCCTTTACTAATCAACATAAATTGTTAATAAACACATACCCTGCTCACAAAAGTGAGGCTGGCCGTTTTCACCCATCACCACAGCCTTTGTGAGGGAATAGGCTCCAGGTAGCCATGGAATAGTGCCTCCCTGCCGTGGAACACATTCTTTTTGTGAGCCTCCATGTCGCATCCTCCACAAAGATACTCCATGTCCAGTGGCACACAATCCAGACACCTAATTACTGCCTCTCCGGCACCGCACCTGTGGCATTTTTGGTTGACCTCTCTTTTAGCGGACAGTTTAGCATCAAGCAGCACTGGCCTTGCTGCTTTTGCCCTTGAATCAGCATGTAGCTGCCGCTGTGCCCATGCTGTTTTTTTCAGCTGCCACATTAACCCCAACTGAGTCAAGTGTGTCCCTCAGCTGTTAAAGACGTGTTTCTGAAAAAAATTGAAAATAAATAACTGTTAAACAACCCTTCGATTGAGTGAAGGCACAATAGATAAAAATGACTGAATGGTACAACAATAATTATGACTTAAAATCTGACTTTGACCAAGCCATACACGACAGTGTCCATTCAATGTTTGTTTAATGTACTGTATATGGATTTGATCATGGTATCACAAACCATTGTATCACAATGGTTTCACAAAACGTGTAATATGCTTCCGATAATAGACCAGTTTGAAATGAAGAGTAGGAGTGTCTATCACTTCCCAAAATAGGAAAAAAATTCTAAAAGCAAGCTATGGAAAAGCAATGAGTACAGAATTGTAAAAATGTATAATATAATGCACGTTCTTTCTACAACAACAAAATACAAACACAGACCACTTTTAATGTAGTTACGTGGAGAAGAAGTGTGAGACATCAACAACAATGAATCAAGGAAAAGTTTACAGGGTCATTAGAAAAGTTGTTGATATGGAGGGATAGGAAATGTTATAGGGATTACAGTATACAGACATACTCACCAAGACTTGCAGTCATCTCTTCTTCCATCTGAGGGACTTCCTCAGACACTGTGATCACTTGAACTTCAGAAGCTGTAAAGGCCAATGCAATACTATAGGTTATCTATTCTATCAGGGTCTAACTGTAAAAAAATTCACAAAATTCCATCATACATCTGGCTCAGTGAACTGAAACCATCTTTTCACTCACCAACATTTAGATAATAATAATTATTAAACTATAACAGTGCTATAAACAACGAACCTAATGCACGACGTTCTTTTTTTTTACGTTTCTTACGTCCGTTACTTGTGGCCGCTGCGCTTGCGACTGCTTTCCCTCTCTTAGTCCTCTTTCTTTTTTGAGGGACATGGCTTCCCATTGCAGCCTATATGAAAATAAAATATTAATGTTTTCTGATAGAATATCAGACTTATGGTTATGTTTGGACTTTGGACGCTTTTCCAAAGTAACTACAAGACATAAAATACTACACTACTCCAATGTCCATTAAATGTCAAGTACATCAACAGCAACTACAACAAACAAACAATATGTAATACCAATAGTTATTTGACATAGATATGGGTGTAAAGTTGACAAAATTTCTCACCCTGGCCTCATTGAGAAGAGCCTTGCTTATTTCAGCAGCCATATGCCATCTGATCTCACTAGGATCGTCAAAGACTGCTGGGTGGTTTTCCGACATGGTGCATGCACAGATACAATACAAAAATACAGACAATAGACAAACAGTACAAATATGAAGATGAGTGTGTGCGTGCGTGCGTGCGTGCGTGCGTGTTTGTGTGTGTGAGTGAGAGAGAGAGTGAGAGAGAGTGTGTGAGAGATGTAAAGAGAAACAGAGTGAGAGAGAGAGATTGAAAGAGTGGCTCTTAAAAGTGCCTTTGTTTTCTATATATATAACTGATAGAGATAGAGACAGAGATGTAAAACAGCAAATAATCTGTAGAACAGACAAGAAAGCATAATTAGATATATCTCTGAGAAAAAAAATGTAATGTCTACATTAATGTGAGACACTAAAGGTGAATAGGGTAAAATTTTAAAAATAAATGAATCTATTACCATGATCACCATGAACCTTCCTCAGTTGATTAATTACACAAGTATATAAAAACAATGTATTATAAGTTTTTGAAATGTTTATGTTTAATTATGCAAAATAGGAATTATCTCATTAAATATGCACACTTTTTGCATATATATTTTCGGTAACAAGTCTGAACACATGATAAAGCCAGGTCATTTAGTTTACACAAGATGGGAAAGAATATCAGATGGATTTCAGGATAGGGCCTAACGTTAACGTTATATGCGTTCATCTCACTTTTCATCACAAAAATAAATAAATAAAAATCACTATATTTCTTTGGTGTAGGCCTACATGGTGCTACATAGGAAGATATGTTGGTAACGTTACTGGAGAATGACAAAAGAAAAACTAATTTTGAGAAAACGTCTTCTAAATATTTGTAAAAATGCATACTTTTTTTTAGAGAAAAACAACTATTTACAGACACGATATCATGTCAAATATTTAGCAATCAACAATACAAGCGATCTAAAACGCATTTAAAACTTATATTTCAACATTTATATTTGGTAAATAAGTAGCAGGTCTGAGATACATACCGATTGGTAGAGGGGATCCTCGCAATGACGGAAAACCCTGAAAGTGCCGTGGGGTCGTCGTCATGGCAACACGTCCGATATAACCTGGATTTATTATAAGTGTTTATCGTTTTTTTTTCGTTGTCTGTATATGCCTATCTGTCAATTGAGTGAAGTAAAGTAAAAAAATTTAAAATGAAATAAAATAAATTAGTCCAAATATTATTTACACCAGGATGATGGATGGGGAGTTTGATTGATCGAGCCTGCCTCTGAGTTATCCGGTTATCCGTGTGTCCATCACGGATTCAGAATTTGACAATGTGGAAAACTGTTATACACAAAATGATCAGGGGAGATAATATGTTCACAGTTTAAATTAGGTTAAATTTCATCGCAAACACAGACAATAATAGCCTAAAGTGTCAAAATCAGCAATAGGCAATCCCCAGTGAAGGTGAAACAATCTGTGGCGACCACCAAATATTCCGTGATACGGTCACGGAAGAAACCCGTGGTCCCATCACGGAAGAATCCGTGGTGCCATCACAGAATTTGTCAATAAGCAAAATGCTATAGAAACTGGTCAGGGGGATAAGAAGTTCACAGTTTAGTTAGACTACATGCATCACAGACAAGGACAACTTGAAAAGCCTAACTTAGTGTCAAAATCAGCAATCGTCCAGTAAAGGTGAAACAATCTGTGGCGACCACCAGAATAATCCGTGGTACAGTCACGGAAGAATCCGATGGTGCCATTTGTCAATAAGCAAAAGGCTATAGAAACTGGTCAGGGGAGATAAAAAGTCACAGCTTAATTAGACTACATGCATCACAAACCCAGACAACTTATAGCCAACCTAAAATATCAAAATCAGCCGCAATATCGTCCAGTAAATGTAAAACAATCTGTGGCAACCACCAATATTCCGTGGTACGGTCACGGAAGAAAACCGTGGTCCAATCACGGAAGAATCCGTGGTGCCATCACAGAATTTGACAAAAAGCAAAAGGCTATAGAAACTGGTCAGGGGGGATAAGGAGTTCACAATTTAATTAGACTACATGGATCACAAACACGGACAACTTTAATAGCCTAAAGTGTCAAAATAAGCAATTGGCAACCTCGTCCAGAGAAGGAAATAATCTGTGGCGCCCATCGAATATTCCGTGGTACGGTCACGGAAGAATCCGTGGTCCAATCAAGGTAGAATCCGTGGTGCAATCACAGAATTTGTCAAAAAGCAAAATGCTATAGAAACTGGTCAGGGGGGATAAGAAGTTCACAGTTTAATTAGACTACATGCATC
The DNA here is from genome assembly GCA_030378365.1 of Hybognathus amarus. Taxonomy (NCBI): domain Eukaryota; kingdom Metazoa; phylum Chordata; class Actinopteri; order Cypriniformes; family Leuciscidae; genus Hybognathus; species Hybognathus amarus. The sequence goes on along the minus strand of JAQIUQ010000827.1, from coordinate 65,382 downwards.
ACAAACAGGGACAACTTTAATAGCCAACCTAAAGTGTCAAAATCAGCAGCAATATCGTCCAGAAGGAGAAACAATCTGTGGCGACCACCAGAATATTCCGTGGTACAGTCACGGAAGAAACCCGTGGTCCAATCACGGAAGAATCCGTGGTGCCATCACAGAATTTGACAAAAAGCAAAAGGCTAGAAACTGGTCAGGGGGGATAAGAAGTTCACAGTTTAATTAGACTACATGCATCACAAACAGGGACAACTTTAATAGCCAACCTAAAGTGTCAAAATCAGCAATAGGAAACCTCGTCCAGTGAAGGTGTAGCCTATGTGTTTCCACCGAATATTCCGTGGTACGGTCACAGGAATTTAGGATGACAAGACGTTATCCTAGCGATCAAACGACGACAAAACAATGCAATATCAAGTTAAAATCAAATATGTAAAGTAAAGTACTTTAAGTAAATTCAGAATATTTAAAGCGATATCTTTCCAAATTATAAAACGAAGTCAATTAGGGGAGCGCGCAGGTGTTGTAACAGCCCGTGTGTAGAACAAGGATGCTGCCTGTCATTGACTTACATATAGGCAACAATTCCGTGGGCACATCACGGATTTTTTGGCAAATCCGTGAAACTGCAACGGATTTTGAGTTAACCTCTAACCAGCGCCCCTATTTTTCGGAATTTTCTTGAAAACGACATACCCAAATACAAATCTCTGTAGCTCTTGAACCCTATGGTCCACATTCATAACTCTGATATTTTTTTAAACTAGACACTTGAAACTTTGTTACCCAAGAGTCATTATAACTCAAAGTAGCATAGGAACAGAGTAAAACAAGGTAACATATACATGAAATTGACTCGCAATTTCTTTGAATAAACTTCATTTAGGGAAAAATGTATCAGAATTTTATGTTAAGGGCCTGAAAACACCATAAAGATAAAACTGAATGTCTGACCATGTTTTGATTCAAATTTAAGGAAGATACTCCCAAATATGTAGTTCCTGTAAGCTTTTATTCAAGAAAAGTCTAGGCGTCCTTTCCAAAAGGCCTTGGAGACTCCAAATGGACACCTGGTTACCAAATGACATAATGAGTAAACACTACATACTACATAAATGTTTATCCATTCAGAACTATTCTGCCCATCAAACTACACAAGAAAAAATTATTTCAGCACAACATTTTAACAAAATACTCTTTATTTTGAACATTTATAATAGCAAAAACAGTGAAAAAAACAAAACCTCACTTCATTTATACATTCCAAAAGTGATTGTTTTACTGATGAATACAATATATAAAAAGAAAAAAATTACATTTGTAATTGCAACAGTGTTTTTACTCAAATAAGTTGCAATAAACAATTACAATGAATATCCAATTACTAAAACAAAAAGCAACCGCTTACAGTATTTACAAAGTGTAGGAAGATCACCGGCGGTCACCGTCAAGGTTTGTTCTGGAAACCAAAGCCACTGAAAGACAGGAGAAATAAAGTGTGTAAGCAGAACAAATAAAATTTGCACAGGAAAACACACACACACAAACACACAAAAGAGTACTTCAGTTTGAGTCACATTCATCTATTAGCAGCATCAATATTCAATCATATTACAATATCAAATGTCACATACCTTATCATTATAATGCTCAACATTAAAAATGCTTTGTAATTATTATTTTTTCAATGTATGTAATTATATATATCTTTATTATATCTTCACCTGACGTCTTGTAATCCTTTCCTTCCATTATATTTATATTCAATGCACCATTCATTCATATAAACGTATCACTGTGATCTCATATCTTGCTCATCTCCACTGTTATTTTATAATCAACACATCGTCACCTGACTTCTTATAATCCTTTCCTTCCATTATTGTTATATTCAATGCATCATAAATATAATGTGTGTGATATAAACATTTTCTCTTTATGTAACCTTATAATATAACGTTACAGCTCTATCACCTGCTCGTGTAGCTTTGTATCTTTGCTAGCTACTGTCCATCCCCTGCTGGAAAAACCAGCATGCACCAGCATAACCAGCATAATGCATGCTGGTTATACCAGCAAGACCAGCATATGTTGTGTTTTGGTGCTGGTATGCTGGGGAATGTTGGTCCAGCACCAGCATGGGATGCTGGTCCCCAGCCCCAGCATGGAATGCTATTATGCTGGTTACTGAAATTGGGAAACTGTGATGTTTTGCTGTTAAGGTACTAGATGTTGAGAATAGTAGCTTTTTCACCAGGGAGGGATGCTGGACAACCACGTTGAATTTGGGTATAATGAAAATGCTGAAAATATTGCAATGCTTCTTTGTTTTTAATGTATGTTATTAACTACCAAAATAAAGACAAATGTTTTCAGAACAGTATTTGCATTTAAAAACAACAAGAACCAATAAACAATAAACATTTAACATAAAAAACAAGCAAATCACAACATCGTCTTATCTCTCTTATTGTCACTGTGGCTTCGGTAATGAAGCGTCTAGCCTTTCCCCATCTGGCCTGCATCTCTGTCTCCTCCAAATTCTTCTGGCACAGCCACTTCTTGTAACAGACTGAAAAGAAATACACAGATAAACAGTCACACTAGAACAAAGAAAAATGTAAATCAAATAACCTCAGTACTTGGCATTCCCACAAAGACCTTGCGGCTACTCCTACCTTTTAATGTGTGGAGTTTTTGTGGGGTTAAAGGCTGCCTGGTTGTTTTGGTGGTGGGGCATTCTTTCCCCGTGAGGCTCCTTTCCCCCAGGGTTTTAGTGCCCCACATCGCCACTGCCAACTCCTTGACAAATAACGAATCCCTGGTGCTATTCTGGATCCTGGACCACGCCTCTTTTCGAATACTAACTTCTCCTCCCAAATGAATCTGACAAAAATCCAAAACAAAAATAATCAATGTATTAAATTGTACTTACATACAAAAAGTCAGAAACACTTGAAGTGTAGATGGGGTAAATTAACCCATGAGGGCAATGTAAACATGTTGTAAACAGGACAAATCCTGTACCTTGTCTCCTTTGGGAGAAACAGGGGGTTCCACCTCATCCGAACAGCCAGACTCTGCAAATATATAAAGCATAATGTAAACATACACACCCCAATAAGTCCTTCTTTTTGCAATCCTGTACTTTGTTTGGTAACACTTTATTTGAAGGGGTGTGCATAAGACTGACATGACACTGTCATAAACATGACATAACACCTGTCATGAACATGAAGGAGTCTTTATGAATGTTTATGACTGTTGTCATTAAGTGTCATTCGGTAAATTATGACTCTCTAAATGCAAAGTTGACATTGTTTAAAATGTCTTTGTCATGACAACTTGACATTAACCAAGAAATCATAACCTGTTAACCTGTAATGTGTTAACATTACATTACCCTATCATATGTTATGGTTGGTTTTAACTTTGGTTGTCATGACACCATTATAACTGTGACATGACATGAATACTTGTCCTCAAGTAAAGTGGAACACATTGTACTAGTTATAAAGATGTCATTGAGGGTCATTACACTGTCAAATGCTTTAACAACAGTGTCATTAATATGTCCCTTTACCTCAAGTAAAGTGGAACATGTTGGACTAGTTATGATTTCTTGGTTAATGTCAAGTTGTCATAACAAAGACATTTTTGTCTTGGTTAATGTCAAGTTGTCATAACAAAGACATTTTTGTCTTGGTTAATGTATGTCAACTTTCCATTAAAAGTGTCATAATTTACCGAATGACACTTAATGACAACAGTCATAAACATTCATAAAGACTCCTTCATGTTCATGGCAGGTGTTATGTCATGTTTATGACAGTGTCATGACAGCCTTATGCACACCCTTTCAAATAAAGTGTTACCCTTTGTTTAATACGGGCCTTGATAGTTTTCATAGATCTGTGAGCAATATATTTGTTGTACTTACTTTCTAAGGCCTTCTCTGGGCTTTGTGATACAGGATCTTTGAGACAAAAAGAACATATTACAAATTTGAGAGATAACGAAAAAATTGACAAAAAAGATTATACATTGTAAATCCCCTAAATATAGGCTTTGCCAATTGCATATCCAAAGCAGTGTGCTGAAATTTTAATTTGCTTTATGCATAGCTGCTATTCCTCAAATGTATATGTTTTGTCTTTATTCCATGGTTCAAACTGGATACCGAGGCATTCCAAGGCCAAAGGAGATTTATAATACTTCCAATGTGTTCTGGGTGTACCCCATGGTCTCCCAAAAGTTGAATGTGCTTGGAAAACCAAACCTGATACGATGAAGCAGTAATTAAGTGGAGAGAGAATCCAATTGCAAACACTACTTTAATTAAACTAACCAGGTAATCCAGGGTGAACAATAGTCAGGCATGAAAATGGGCTCTATCTGCCGTGCGTCCGCTACACTGTTTGGAGCTCGCATGCTCTAAATTCTGGGGGATTTGAACTTATTTGTGGAGCCATCAGGGAGTCGCTGAACAATATGCGGATAGCCGAAATACATTTCAGACTTAGGATGTCTGCCTCAGTCAGGTAAATCGCAGAGGCCAGGCATGCTTTCAGCTTCTGATGGTGGTCTGCATCCCTTGGTGTGCACTCTCTGGTCAGCACAAGCAAACCAAACTACTTGTAAACCAATCAGGTAATAGTATTCCCCTACCTTCCCAGAGAAAGAAACTAGTGATGCAAGCCCCTTTACGCTCATATTTCCATGCACTCTGCCACAGCGCGCACCTGTTCGCAGTCCACTTAAGAAGAACTTAAGCAAAATCAAATTTGAGCCAAGTGGAGTTGATGAAACCCTCACACAAAGCAAATCCCTAGTTAAGAAAAGGCTTGTACCGCTTGGCTGAGCAGGTATAAATAGATAGAGAAAGTAGAGTTGGGGTACTCGAACTCGGACTTGTCACGCACTCGGATGAATTTGTACTCAGACTTGGCACGGACTCTGACATTTTAGACTCTGAAAAATGTCCGAGTCCAGTCGAGTCCGGGCACTGGAGGACACATTATTCAAAAACGAAACTACTTGTGTTGTGTCCGTGTTGAGCATTGTAGCCTATCACAGACATGTATATTAAGCGCATGAACGCAGTGAGCAAATCAGAGGCATTTTAGAGTCAACATGCAGAGAATTCGCTCAAAATGTATGTTCAGAATCAGCACGAGCTTTATCCTTTTGCAAATCCCCTCAAACAAAGTCTAGACGCGATATAAATGAGAGATTCACTGTGCAGTGCAGATAACTTAAGTGTTTATGAAGAGAGTTTATGGAGAGTGCAGAACGCGGTGAGTGATGGCTTAAAGGGAGCGCAATTGACAATCTAAATAATAATTTTGTTTTTCTGATTGGTTTACAAGCAGTTTGGTTTGCTCGTGCTGACCAGAGAGTGCACACCAAGGGATGCAGACAACCATCAGAAGCTGAAAGCATGCCTGGCCTCTGCGATTTACCTGACTGAGGCAGACATCCTAAGTCAGGGATGTATTTCGGCTATTCCGCATATTATTAGCGGCTCCCTGATGGCTCCACAAATAAGTTCAAATCCCCCAGAAGCCACAACTGTTTTTTTTTTGTTTTTTTTGTCATGGTTGTTCAAATCCTCCAGCTCCTGCACATTCTTTGCTTTTCCAGCATCTTCTGAATATTTGACTCCTTACTAGCAGTGACAGTTAGACCCATCTTTTCGCACTGGTGATAAGTGAGGGACTTGTCATTACTTGTCATTTGTAACACAAACATTACAAACCCTGCAAATATTTAGTGATGTTCAAGAAGGAAGCATCCGTTAAGGATGTAACTGGATGTAAATTGGTGTAAATTGTTAAAAAAATCATTAATTAATGTAGTCCTGCCCTTCAGAGGCTAAAAAAGATATTGGCATGCAAAACAAAATAATAAAAATGTAAACATCACCATCATCTTGCTCAAAAATATACTCCTGGCTCTTAATGCGCCGTGTTGCATTCTTGAACATTACCTTGCAAATACCTTTTTCTCTTTGCTCCTCAAAATATTTTTCACTGTGTGAGAACATGTGGAGTGAGAGCGGAATGGCTTGTGGGACGTAGCAACAGTAACTAAGAGGGACGGATCTTTGTAAAAAGTCAATTTCAAATCATTTAAATCTTTGTGGACTCGGCTGGACTCGGATGTTAAGGACTCGGACTCAAGTCCAACTCGGCCCTCTTTGGACTCGGACTTGGACTTCAATCTCGATTGTTAAGGACTTGGACTCGACTCGGACTCCGACTCGGACTCCACTAGGGTGGACTCTGCACCAACTTATCTGGAAAGCAGTCGCGCCTATGGAATCAGGTTATGGGGCAAAGTTTTGTGCAAAATAGAACGTTGATTGTAAGTTGTGAAACTGTCACACAGATAAAATACCGCTAAATTACAAAATAAAAGAGTGTTGTCATTAAGAAACTACATTTTCTGCTAACAAATTGCATTTTTGTTTGAATGGCATCATCAGAGTTTAGGGGAAATGAGGGGAAACGAATCGGTTACCTGAACGTGACCTCGGTTCTCTCTAGATGAGGGAACGAGTATTGCGTAAGCTAGCTTACGCTACGGGAAAGATTCTTCTTTGCCGAACAATTGAAGCCAAAAATTTTTATAATTTGTAAACATTGTCAACGCACTTCTCAGGTGCAGGACCTAGAGCGGGCTAACTAGCAGGCTCATTGGTTCGTTTCTGGGAAGTGCTCGAACTCGAGTCGGAGAGCGGCGCTGAACCCCGCGCCCAATGAGCGGACGACGCTCGCTTATTACGTCAGAGCCCGCCGAAAGGGGCGTGGCTTGAGTGTATATAAGCACTCTCCGCGGTTTGGAACAACGATTTATAGTGATGAAGCGAATCGCTGTTAGAGCGGGCACGGCCGGGAACGCAATACTCGTTCCCTCATCTCGAGAGAACCGAGGTTACGTTAGGTAACCGATTCGTTCTCTTGCGAGAGGTTCTCTCGTATTGCGTAAGCTAGCTTACGCTCCGGGAACCCCTGGTCAACGCCGTGCCCGGTCAGTCACCACAAGCATCCCCGGGAGGGTGGAGGGAGCAATAGTGGAGAATAATAATAAAGGGCAGACGCCGTTTATATGAGAATATGAGGCCTAAAGAGGCGGCCGGCATAGCGGGCCATAGTATAGGAAGTTTCCATAGAATGGAGGGGAAGATCAAGGGGCTAGCCGGTTGAAGGATTCCCCATAAAGCGTGGCTAGAGCACTGCGGCGGGTTAGACCGCTAGTAATTTAGCCTGTAAGGCCGGTACTTCCAAGTTATAAAATCTGATAAAGGTGGACGGGAAGCCCAGCCCGCGGCCACACAGATATCATGAATAGAAATACCACAGGACCAAGCCCACGAGGAGGCCATGCCTCGAGTGGAGTGAGCCCTGACGCCGAGCGGGCAAGGCAGATTTTTAGCCGCATAGGCGGAGGCGGATCAGCGTCTACTATCCATCTGGATAGTGTTTGTTTGAGAAGCGGCCAAGCCTTTTGTGCGTCCCCCAAACGCCACAAACAGCTGCTCAGACCGTCTGAACGTCGCAGCGCGTGTAATGTACGCTCTCAGCGCCCGGACCGGGGCAGAGGAGGTTGGCATTGGGCTCGCTATCAGAGGTGGGCAGAGCCGATAAGGATATCACCTGTGCTCTAAATGGGGTGCCAATCGCCTTAGGCACATATCCGTGTCTGGGTTTGAGAATGACGACGGAGTCGTTAGGGCCGAACTCGGAGACACGACGCGTTCGAAGAGAGCGCGTGAATGTCGCCCACTCGTTTAACTGAGGCAAGAGCGATCAGAAAAACGGCTTTTAGGGAGAGATATTTGAGGTCAATAGACTCGGAGCGGTTCGAAAGGGGGGGCTTTCAAGGCCTCGAGGACTATTGAAAGGTCCCAAACCGGCACCGAGGGGGGGCGAGGGGGGTTCATCCTCCTGGCTCCCCTGAGGAAGCGGATAACCAGCTCGTCTTTGCCAATAGACTGGGCGCGTCGAGACCAACGAAGGCCGCGGCGGCTGCCACATAAACCTTCAGGGTGGATGGGGTTCTGCCCTTGTCCAGCATATCTTGAAGGAAGGAGAGCAAAGAGGAGACCTCACACTTAAGGGGGTCCAAATTCTTTCGGTGCACCATTTTGAAAATACAGACCATTTAGCCGCATAGAGCTTTCTGGTAGATGCCGCTCTAGCGTGTTTGATCGTATTCAAGACTCCCTCTGGCAAATCAACGTGTAATCGTTGGTCACCCATGCATGAAGCGCCCAGCGCTGCGGGTGGGGATGCCAGATTGTGCCGCGGGCTTGAGAGGAGATCTGCTCTGACCGGGATGGGCCACGGGGCTGTCTGAGACAGCTGTGTGAGCTCCGGGTACCAAATCTGATTCTCCCAACGCGGGGCTATGAGGAGCACCGGGTGGCGAAATTCCCTGATTCTCTGAATGACCTGCGGTAGCAGGGAGATGGGAGGGAAGGCATAGAGCGGGCGGTATGGCCATTCTAGCGCTAACGCGTCCTCGTTCTTCGAGAAGAATATCGGACAGTGCGAGTTCTCTTCTGTCGCAAAGAGATCTATCTCCGCTCTGCCAAAGAGGCGCCACAGTGACTGGACTGTAAGAGGGTTCAGGGACCATTCTCCTGGAGAGAGAAGGTTCCTGGATAGAATGTCTGGACCGTCGTTTCAGTGTCCCGGGACATGCGTCGCTCTGAGCGAGAGCAGATGACTCTGGGACCAAACTAGAATGCGGCGTGTCAGCAGGAAGAGATTCCTGGATCTGACCCCGCCCTGACGGTTGATGTAGGATACCACTGTCATGTTGTCTGAACGAATCAGGACGTGGTGACCCTGGATGCGCGGGAGGAACTGCAACAGTGCATACTCGACCGCGAGCATCTCGAGACAGTTTATGTGAAATGGGGTCTCCCGATCCGACCATCGGCCAGAGGCCGAGTGAGCCCTCGCAGACCGTACCCCAGCCTGTGTTGGATGCGTCTGTCGAGATTACCTTCCGGTGAGAGAAGGTCCCCATCGTGACGCCCCGTTGAAACCAATCGGTCACCGTCCAAGGCTGTAGTGCAGAAATGCATGCCTGAGTGACTCTGATTAGCTGGCGGCCAGTGGTCCACTCGCGGCGGGGTACACGGGTCTTTAGCCAGAATTGTAGGGGGCGCATATGTAAAAGACCTAGCTGTAGCGCGGCTGCAGCTGAGGCCATGTGACCCAGCATTCTCGGAAAAGTTTTCACCGGAACGCGGGTATTCATCTGGAACGAAGCGGCTAAACGCTGCAAGCAGCGAGTGCGCTGAGCGGATAAGCGTGCTTTCATAGTGGTAGAGTCCAGGTCTATCCCCAGAAACGAGATAGTTTGACTGGGCTGGAGAACGCTCTTTGTCCAGTTGACAGAGAGGCCCAGCGTTTCCAGATGAGCGAGAAGAGCTGTACGGTGCGACAGAAGCTCTGTTTTGGAACGTGCTAGTATCAGCCAATCGTCCAAATAATTCAAAATGCGCATCCCCTGGGTTCGAGGGGGGTTCATTTCGTGAACGTGCGTGGCGCTAAGGAAAGGCCGAACGGGAGAACGGCGTATTGATAAACCTGGCCCTCGAAGGCGAAGCGTAAAAAATGCCGGTGACGAGGGTGTATTTGAATCTGAAAATAAGCATCTTTCAGATCTAGGGAGATGAACCAATCCCCCTGGCGTACATGTGCAAGGAGTTTCCTGACCGTCAGCATTCTGAATGATCTCGTCATGAGAGCTTTGTTCAGAAATCTGAGGTCTAGAATCGGGCCTGAGGCCGCCGTCTTTCTTGGGGACCAGAAAATAACGGCCGTAAAACCCCGGCTCGGTTATGGGTGGAGGGACTCTCTCTATCGCGCCTTTTGTTAACAGTTTCGATATTTCTGTGCGGAGCGTGCTCGCGGCAGCTGGGCTGACCACAGAAAGGGGCCGGGCGCGGGAACGCGGCGCGGCGCGCGAAACTGTAACTGGTAGCCGTCTTTTATAATGCTTAGTACCCACGGGGATATGCCGGGAATGGCTTCCCACGCTTTGAAGCATAATGCTAGAGGCTGAATGGCCGTGCTGTCCCGGTTGCTGCAAGGAACGGGCTGGACACTGTGTGTGTGCTCGTGTAAACTGTGTGTGGCAACGGGATTTGCACTCAGAGAGGAGCTTATGGGCCGTGATACAGAGCGAGCAGAGGGGGGACACGCGCTGCTTGAGGGCGTGCTTATGCTTTCTGCTACCCGAGCGGACGGAGGCCGCTGAGTGGGAGTGAGCTCTGTGGGGGGCACGGGAGAAAGTGTGAGTGAACACGTGCTTGTGGTCACATTTTTTACACTTGAGGCTTTTATGCTCTTTTTGTGAACTCTCTGGGTAGCCGTGAAAACGGCTGTTTGTCGCTCGCAAGCGGGTCGAGTCACCGGCTTGTTCTCGGCGAGATTCGCTGCTGCAGTCGGCGAAGGATCGGGGACTAACAGAGGGTGAAACTTTGACGGCGGTCCGGCCGCAGGCGGAAAGAAGCCGTCTTTTCCCCAGAAGTGCTAGGCGGACTTCTGCTGATCAGGCTTCAGCGTGACCTTGGGGCGGGGCGCTTGGGGAGCCTGTCTGCGTCGGCTGTCGGAGCGAGAGCGAGGGCGAGCGGCCGCTCTGCCTGTGCTGGGGATGGGCCTGAGCTTGCTGCGGCGGCGTTGTCTGAGGCGTTCTGGCAGGGGGCTCACGAGAGCGGCCTGCAGAAGTGTTACCGCGGCGAGGCAGGAACAAATTCATGGCCTGGGTGGCTTTCTGGACCTCAGAAAAGCGTTCTACGATGCCCGTGACGGCAGATCCGGAAGAGGCCAGAGGGTGAGACGGGCGCGTTGAGGAAGACGGAGCGCTCAGCTTCGCTCATGTCCGTGAGCGTGAGCCACAAGTGTCTCTCGGCGACACAGAGGATGGCCATGCATCTTCCCAGCGCTTGAGCGGCAGCTTTGGTGGCGCGAAGGGAGAGGTCCGTCAGCGCATCTTAAGTCGTTGAGCGCACGGCCGTTGATTTCTCTCTCATTCTGCGCTATGTCACTCAACAGGTCGGATTGCAGCACCTGGAGAACCGACATGGAGTGCAGCGCTGCAGCGGCCTGGCCAGCGGCTGCATAGGCGCGGGTGTGGAAGGTAGAGGACGCTCTGCAAGCTTTAGAAGGAAGCTTCAGGGAGGATCGCCATCCAGCGGAGGGCGAGCACAAGTGAGCGGCGACCAGATCTTCGACGGGCGGCATCGCTGTATAGCCCTTCTCGGTGGCTCCGTCCACCGAGCGCAGCGAGGCGGAGACATCAGAGCGGGTCCTAGCCGAGAGAGGAGCTTTCCACGATTTAGTGAGCTCGGCGTGGAGCTCAGGCAGGAAAGGAGCGGACCGGGTGCCAGCGGGGGCGGGCGCCGGTGCAGGTACTTTCCATCCATCCGGTTCGGTGGTAACTCGGGTGGTGGTGACCAGTCGAGGCCCAGACGCTCGACGGCAAGAGTCAGGAGGCGCATTCAGGTCCTCTTCGATGCCGAGCGGGTCCCCGCGGAGCATGACGCCGAAGAGCCCAGTGAAGACCATTCGTCGCTGTTAGAAGCGTGCAGACGAAGGCGACTCTTTCTCTTCCTCAGAGTCGAGGGACGCTGCAGAGCGGCCACTCGGCGGCAATGGGGGGTCCAGCTCGGGTGGAGAGAGAGAGCGGTCGGGGGCGGCGGCTGTGGCCCAGACGCAGCCATCGCAGGTTCCGGCGGCCTCTGAGAGCGGCGCTTCTTCTTCGCGGAGAAGTCAGAGGCGGCGCGGCTTGGGCGGATTTCGGCGTGAGGAGTCTTGCCCGCAGGGAAGACATTGTCAGCGCCTCGCAGAGAGAGCATCCTCCATCGGCGAGGGCGAGTTCCGCATGTTCAAGCCCGAGACAGAGAGGGCAGATGAGGTGGCGGTCTCCGTCTTCGAGACGGTGCGCGGCATGAGCCGCAGGAAATGCGAGACATCTTTAAAAAGACGCTCACGCTCTTTTGTGATGGAGCAAGTGGAAGTCGTCGGACGGCGCTAGCTCGCTGAGGCGGCTGAAGGTGGCAGAGGCCGGGTTCTTCAGGCTTCTTGCTTGCTAGAAGGTGCCTTGTCAGCGACGACGGCTTCAGTCTTGCAACGGCAGGCGATTAGATCGCTGAATCAAAATGAATCGTTGTTCCAAACCGCGGAGAGTGCTTATATACACTCAAGCCACGCCCCTTTCGGCGGGCTCTGACGTAATGAGCGAGCGTCGTCCGCTCATTGGGCGCGGGTTCAGCGCCGCTCTCCGATTGGTTTGAGCACTTCCCAGAAACGAACCAATGAGCCTGCTAGTTAGCCCGCTCTAGGTCCTGCACCTGAGAAGTGCGTTGACAATGTTAAAAATTATAAAAATTTTGGCTTCAATTGTTCGGCAAAGAAGAATCTTTCCCGTAGCGTAAGCTAGCTTACGCAATACGAGAGAACCTCTCGTAAGAGAACAATTTTTCCTCACCATTGCATTGCACGGAGTTCAATGACTTCAGCAAATGTTGCTGCAGCTGTATGTTTAGCGCACGTAGTGTGCTATTCTCAGCCTCGACTGCTACTGTGATCTTCTCCTGCTCCACCAACCTATTACAGAAGGAAATATGTCATGACAAGCTGTGATTGGAAGAAACAAAAATATATTTTGTGAAATATATAAGTTGAAGTTATTGGCAAAATTAACTTTTGTCTACCAGCCAACGGCTAGTGAATGTTTAAAGTTTACCAGCCACTATATCAATATATTACCTTTTTTTTTTTTTTGGCTGGTGATGAAGTAAATTTATCACCCATTTGCATATTTTACCAGCATTTGGCTGATGGCTGGTGCTAATTTTGCACCCTATGCTTATGCACAGAGTTCATATTCAGCCATCATTGAAAGACCAAATCTGGATTATGTGTGGTAGGCTATTTGTGTAACCTAAACAAGTACCACCATTGGACCATGTTATTTTGGCATACAATTCACAAATATCACATCACACACAATAATCTAAAAAGTATAAGCACAATTACATTGGGAATATAGGGCCAGTTGTTCAAAACATTTAATCTGGATCAAAATGATCCGGATTTGGAAATCCCATTTTTCCTATCCAGGATCAGGTAATCCGTCTTACTTTTTATGGCGGTTTTTCAAAGCAACATTGGACTGGATCACCCTGATCCAGATACACAGTTTTCGGGACAGTTGTTCAAAGGTAATCTGATCGGATTTTGGTTATCGGATTGGATCAAATCTTGAAAATGGGTTGTTTAAAAGGGAAAGAAGGAATCTGAAATCAGATTAGATCAGGGAATCCAATCCTAGTTTTAATCTGGATCAAACCTTCAGTTTGTGTTGTTCAAAACTTGTCAGTGGGATTTGGATAACTTTGATCCAAAAAACAGGATTATCCTGATCCCAACAGGGGGTAGGATTTCAAGGTGGATTTCTGGAAGAAAATGTAGTAAAACTTTAAAATTGGTCAAATAATACATTTGTATCATTTATTGTATATAATTTTATTTATATTTTGCACTTGACTTGTGTAACCGTTGTAACAGTGATAAAGCAGACATACGCTAACAAATAAGATATTCAGTATAGTATAGTAAAAATGAAATAAATATTATCTTGTCCCCATTTGTGTTTTGTCTCAAAATAAGAAACACTTACAGTGACCCCATGTTGGCTCTTCTACCTGTTCTTTACATAGCTGGTAGCCCACATTGTGATATGTTGTCCCTTTAAGAGCACTGGTAATCCGATTTGGTAATCTCTGAAAACTGTGTATCTGGATCAGGGTGATCCAGTCCAATGTTGCTTTGAAAAACCGGCATAAAAGTAAGATGGATTACCTGATCCTGGATAGGAAAAAATGTGATTTCCAAATCCGGATCATTTTGATCCAGATTAAATGTTTTGAAAAACTGGCCCTTCAAGATTACCAAATCCGGATTACCAGTGCTCTAAAAGGGACAACATATCACAATTAGGGATGCACTGATACCAGATACCGGTATCGGGATATCGGCCTTCGATACCACATTTTTAAAGTACTCGTACTCGTTAAAAGTCCCCGATACCGGGACTCGATATCACGGTCTGAGAAATGGGTTAATCACAGGCGCTGAGTGCCCGCCCCAGGCCCCGGCTGCAGCTCAGAGCGAGGAGAAGGCGAGACGAGACCTGTCAGCCGCGTGGACCAAGTCGGTACTAAAAAATGTAAACGTCACGGTACCAAGTCCCGGTGGTACCGATACCTGATCAAACCCAGTTCCGTTTGCACATGCATGCACGAAGGGCGTGAAGTTGCGTCATCATCATGAAAGCACTGAGACATGGCGACCGCGGCGCTGCTGATGTGTGTCTGTGTATATTAAACTGCCAAACGACTGTTTAAATATAAAACCTGCATGTTCTGCTTGTCTCTGTGTGAATGAACAGTGCAGACGCGCGGTTTCATTTAACGTTAGCTACCTCACACACACACTGAAGCTCGAGTGACGCTCGCGCTGTTCTCCGTCTCTGCTGCCTCACGATATGATGACATGATTCATGATTTCATCTCCGAGAGTCACTTCATGAGTAACGGTAGGTATTTTACCGTTTCATTTGAGAAAAACGATCGTCATATCATTTCTTTTACTAGGTGTTTCTCAATGTCAAGGATACTTCCCTTTGACATTGAGAAACGCCCAATGTCTATGCATCAGACACGCACAGAAACTCAAAGGTCTTCACGGCAACCCGTCAAAATAAAAGTTTGGTAAGAAATTGACAGAAATAATTATATTAGGCTACTGTACAATAGATTTAACTACGTCTCTATTAATCAAAATTGCTACTACTAATAATGTGTGCATAAGGTTGCTTTTTTTCTTGATTTTTTATAAGCAATATTTCTCAATATCATCAATATTTTCGTATGAACAGCATGTAGCCTTCAATGCTTTCATAAATGTACCATCATAAATAAAAAAAAAAATTTATTTAACTATTTGGAAAAAAAGAAAGAAAAAAAATAATATATATATATATATATATATATATATATATATATATATATATATATATATATATATATATATATATATATATAAAATGAAATAAAATATAATGAAATAAATTGGAAAAATAGTTAAAACTGATTTTAAATCATGTTTTTTTATTAAGTACTCGGATATTGGTATCTGGCGAGTACTGAAATGCAAATATTCGTACTCGTACTCGTTTTCCAAAAAGTGGTATCGGTGCATCCCTAATCACAATGTGGGCTACCAGCTATGGAAAGAACAGGTAGAAGAGCCAACATGGGGTCACTTTAAGTGTTTCTTATTTTGAGACAAAACATAAATGAGGACAAGATAATTTTTATTTTATTTTTACTTTACTATACTGAATAGCTTAATTGTTAGCCTATGTCTACTTTATCACTGTTACAACGGTTACACAAGTCAAGTGCAAAATATACCTTGAAATCCTACTCTCTGTTGGGATCAGGATAATCCTGTTTTTTTGGATCAAAGTTATCCAAATCCCACTGATAAGTTTTGTACAACACAAACTGAAGGTTTGATCCAGATTAAAACTAGGATTGGATTCCCTGATCTAATCTGATTTCAGATTGCTTCTTTCCCTTTTGAACAACCCATTTTCAAGATTTGATCCAATCCGATAACCAAAATCCGAATCAGCTTACCTTTGAACAACTGGCCCTACATGAACAAAAAAACATTCTTAATGCTATTTAAAACTCCCTTACTTGTTTTTGGTTTCCTGCAGTTGCAGGGACACATCATTAAATTTTTTGAGGTAGAGGCGTTGTTTTTGTTTTGCATCCTCAAAAAGTTTTTGAGGAACAACCCCACCATCATCATCATCATCGTCGTCCGCTTCGAGTATTATTCTGATAGGATATGCTCTCTCATTTTTTTGCTTGGAGTTGGGCAGAGTGGAGACAGTTTTTTTTTTCATTTTTCTTTCCTTAAGTATGGCCATGAGGTTGTTTTTTTTGGCCTCTTCTGCTGCTTTTTTCTGATTTGTCTGGAAACATGGATAAAAGCATAATTATAAAAAGGCATCACAGTAGAGTCCCTTACAAACAAACAAAGCAATGTGAAAACAATATATGGTTAATGGATAGATTATTACCGCATTTGGAGAATGACATATTGGGTCAGAGACGCAAAAACACATTGCAGTACAAAATGATTTATAAAGTTCATGTCAAAGTTGTATTTTGTAACTGTTAGTTACATACAAGTGCCACAGTACTTTTAACACATTTCCTAAAACTCTTAACACAGTTAGCACTACTAATTATTATTATTATCGGTCTGTGTAAGCTACACTACTAACACATTTCTTGTTGCTTTAACACAAAATGCATACATTAACACACATTTAAAATGCTTGAACTTCTTTTACACACAAGCTCAAACAAGACCAAAAACAATGCATTTTTACTGGCAAATTTACCAATGCTTTAACACTGTATGTCAGAACAGATAACACCATGTTCTAAACCTAACCTTACAGGCTAAAGTCAAGGTAAACTGCTGTTTATATTGTGAATTGAAAAACGAATAAATCCCCTGTGTTTTATTCTATTGTTACTGAGAAACAGCTGATTGAATAATGCAAATATATGAATTTATTTTTATTTATTTTATTTACAGTTTTTCTCAGTCGCTTTGGTGCGTTTTTCACATCATCTCTAACATGTGCGAAATAATAAGTTAATTTCTCAGAACAATTTGTACAAACTGCAATATACAATATATATGTTTCTAAAGTTAGTCAGTCACTAAAAATCCTTAGTACATCTCTCAAAAGTAAATATTGATCATGTCAGTGTCATCAGAATGATAAGTCATTGAGTCATTGTTCACGAACAAGGTCGTCAAAATGTTTAGGCATGTTGTCAATGTAACTGTGTACTTTGACAGTATTACCTGATGTAAACTTACAGTAGACTTCAGTTTGGATGTAGGGCTGTGAAACGATTAATCGTGATTAATCACATCCAAAATAAAAGTTTGTGTTTACATAATATATATGTGTGTAGTGTATATAATTATGTTGTATATATAAATACACACATATGTATATGCATGTGCATGTATATATCCAAGAAAAATGTGTTATTCATATATCAAATATTTATATTTATGTATAATATTAATTTTGTATAAATATATATAAAGTACATGCAAATATTTCTTAAATATATACATGCATGTGTGTGTATTTATATATACTAAATAATTATACACACCACACACACATATATTATGTAAACACAAACTTTTATTTTGGATCTGATTATCGCGATTAAGTCGTTTCACAGCCCTATTTGGATGACGGTTACTGTATTGAAATTGCACAAGGCTGCACTTCTATGGCATATATTAATTTCAACAACTATTTACATATTACTGTATGTGGGTTATTGTATTGAAAGAGAATGGGCAGGAGTTTGTTTTTCACAGCTTACTAGTGCTAGTTTATGAAAAGAAAAAATAATAATAATAATTTACAGTAAGAAAAAGACAAGGGGCACAAAGGAAAAAAAAAATTTGATAGAAACACAGGAAAACACTCCTAAGGCACAACTTTGCCCACAGCAAAGTTCTGGTCTGTCTAGATGCTTGCCAATTGATTACTGTATTCATGAGATGCACCTTTGAGCAATTTAGACAACTGGTTGATTGTTGGTTGAACTAACACTTTAGATTCCTTCATGAGTGAGGGTCAATTTCACCTGCATGATTCATCAATTCACGTTTTTGTACAAAAGGTCTAATAGAATTGTGTAAAACTATGCTTGACAGTTATGACAAATAGTTCAACAATTTTGCATGTAATGGCTTATGCGAACTAATGCTTAGATGTTTTGAGGGGTAAGACTATTCAACAGAGAACCATACTATATTTTGATCAACATCTTGATTTTGTTGAAAATGCTGACACTTGTACATTATCAATTGCAATGTGTACAAAAGCAATTGCAATTTGTTCAAAAGGAATAAGAAATTGCTTTAATGATGTGCACAAGTGACTAGATTTGGAATTTGTACATGTAGTATCAAGAATTGCACTTTTGATCTAAGAAATGCACAAAAACAACTGAGAAAAACTGTATTGCAGCAATTCTGTCTCTGTCTTGGTTTTTTCATTACAGTAACCACACATTCTATAAAGCTTTGGTTGACAGTGTATTGTTTCTAGTGTATTACAGTCTTTTTTACAATCGCTATGACAATTTTTCAATAGCTTTTAACAAATTTACCTAAACTCTTAACGCACCAACACACCTACAACACACAACTGGCAAAACAGTTAATTTCATGCTCAAAATCACACACTGTAAACTATAACTCCGACCCTAATTTTCAAAATACAATAATACACACTGTAGCAACAATACACTATGTCAAGCAAAACACTGCAAACATGTCTTCAAAATCAAATAATTTTTCAAAACACTAACATTTGTTCTCGTCCAACAGGAAGATTTAGTCAATCATAGCACAATGTCATAAAAACATTAACATCAGATGGAATGACAGAAACTGCATTATTTTATATGTCTCAGGTCTGCCCTTATATAACAGACAGTATATTGCATTGATCATAGATTGTGTTTTGCACTGCAGTTTCCTTTTGAAGTCTCTCTACATTTTTGTTTTGTTGGGTTTAGGTCTTTTGCTGCAGAAATTCAATAAAAAGACCCATCTCAGAGTGCTTATAGAATGTGCAGTTACTGTAACGAAAAAAAAAAAAAAAAAAAAAAAACGAAGACAGACAGAATTGCTGCATTGAATAAAATAAGTTCATATATTTGCATAATTCAATATTAAATAATAATTATTATTTAAATAATTATTAAATTAATTGTAAATTATATATATATATATATATATATATATATACTTAATATTAATTTTACAATGTAATAAATAAAACTGTGGCCTTAAAAAAAATTAAAAAAAAATCACAAATCCCCGAGCACAGCCTTGCCCCTCCCCCTGTGTTTGTGATCGTCAGGTGCTTGAGCATAGCATAGGTTCGAGGTGCAGGCAGGGCGTGCACGTGAGCACATCAGAGAGCAAAAGTTTGTAATGAAATAACCACCAAAGAATCTTTGAATCATTATATAAGTTACACATACTGCCTTCTTTTTTAAGCCGCCCTTCTCTCTGGGATGTCCCCTCATTTTTCTGCTACTGCAACGCCGTTCTTCCAGGCTGGCACTCCTTGGGGACCCTGATCCTTTTTGGGAGGATTAGCAGTTAGCTCCTCAATCTCCTCTCGGGTATCTGTACATTGAAAGGTAAGTCTAATGTTAAATTTAGCTAATGTTAGAGTCTTAATGTTAAGAGTGTGTTAACTTGATAACTAACGTTATTTAAATTACCTGAATTATGTAGACAGAATAAGCCTTATTCGGCGAATGTTAGGCCGCGGTTGGTATTTAAACCTAAAACCGTTAACGTTGTGTCAGATAAGTTACGTACCTTTCACTAGGAGAACCTGCCCATTAAGAGTACTGTCTTCCCAGAGAATAGGATATAGAACGTCTTTCTGGTGTGTTTTCAGGTCAAAGTTTTGTATATAAGAAATTGGAACAATAGCTTTATAGCCGTCTGTGTATTTGACATAGGCAAACATGGCTAATAATCAAAGCTTGGTTTTCGCGCCGTTTGGATGTCTCCTTGAGCCGCCTGTGCTTTTGAGGCACGAGCATAGGACTGGACCAAGACACAGCTAATGTAACGTTATCTAGTTAGCACACTTCATGGTGCAATTGAGGAGATACGCCACAATTTGAATGTTTCTTTCCACTGGCAATTGGTTATGTTAAATGAAAAGCCTTAATGTATATAACAGTGATCTTAATCATGTGAATGAAGTGACAATGTGAGTATGCAACATTCTTTTACTGTTTAGATGCCAAAGCGAAAGTATAGAACTATACCTGGAGCCTTGCAGTAGATCAGAAATACCAAGATCTACACTCAAAAGAATGGGTCAACAGAAGCCTGTAATTGAGGTAATCTCTAATGTATGGCATAATGTCTTTTTAATAGTATCCTGATCCTGCTCAACTCATGTGTTTCTTGGGTTTTTTAATCAAACAATGAATATATGTTTATTACTGCCCTTTAATTAGTTATTGAAAGTATTTTAGTTTGCCATTAGACAAGTGCATGCAATTTTGAGGAGAAATGAGGTGCCGACAGATCATTTTAATGCATTATAGAAATGCAAGTAACTACCAAGTAGTAATTCATGTAAATGTTTGAATTAATTTAGATTAAGCTGAATTTATATAATTTTAATCTACTATACATCATCTTTCTTTAAAAGAATCAGATCTCCTCAGATGAGGAATTGCCAGGTGAGATGATTGGCCCTGCAAGACAGCAACTCCTGATAGAGGTACAGTATATGCTCAACAGACAGTGCTGGTGGATTACTGGGACATAATAATCTTTTTTTATAATTAACTGTCCACATGGGCAGTTTGGCATGCCCTGTTTTGAACTTGCCATTGTGCTCTTAAAAGAAAATTGCACATTTCCACATTTAAAACAATAAGCTACATAACAAATTAACAAACTAAAGTGTTCCAGTGTCTGTCATTATGCTGTGTCTGCGATCCACGTGGTTTACTAATGTGTATGTCATATTTTTAAAAGGAGGAGAACCTGTACAATTATTTGCAAGAAATAATAACTGGAGTGGAACATGAGAGTTTGCAACTTGAGAATCGAAAGTATGTATTCTTAAATTACTGCCACCATTGTTTTTGCTATGTTTATTCAGTGGCTTTATTGGGAGTTGGAACATTTTGAGCCCATACAAGAGAGCACTCAAATTTCAGGCCTTATAATTTAACTAGCTACTAAGTCCAAAATATTTAAAAATAACTGTATGAATTATTTGATTTTATATCTTTGGAAAGTTCAGAGAGATACTCAGGGCTGCTCGATAAATTTAATCGCAATCACCTATAATTTTAACTTAAGTTGCATAGGCTTCAGCTGTGTAGCCCACAGAGTGGACAGCAACATCACAGATGTGTTGTTTTCTTTTAGCTTTAAATAATCTCAGTTTGGACACTTTCTTCTTCGTCCCTCGCCATTTTCTTTCTTCCTCCACTATGCAAATAGCAGCATGATCACGTTGTGTTCATACAGTGTAAGCGTGATGTGTGGCATTAATGTCTGTGTGAAACAGTGTGCTATATAGTTATATGGATTAAACAAAGCCTCGATGCATTTTAGTAGGGGTGCTCCGATCAGGATTTTTGGGGCCGATCACCGATTACTGGAAGCTGTATCACCCAATACCAGATACCGATCACCAATTATAGAGTCTATTTGAAGCCTTCCATTTATCATGTAGCATTAATATTAAACTATATTTAACAACAATGTACATTAAGTATTACAATTAAGAGAAGACAATGTATCATGAATTTACACCTGTGTATTTATCAGACATGAAAACGGGTCAGGGGTGAAAAAGGTGAGAAGGATATTACCCCTCTAGGGGGGTCCTGGGGGGGCCAATTATTTTATAGTCTACTATAAAATTAAGAAAATAAATATAGCACAAATGTATAGCACAGCTGTTTAATGAGGCAGCAACTTATAATAGGACAGAACAAAAACATGCAATTAATAATCTTTCATTGCGCAAAATTATTATGATATGATTATGAAAGACTCTTATGAAAAGATTTATGAAAGATTGTGAATAGAGTGTGGCACACAGCGCTTATGCGCATCACGAGCGCTGAATGATGCGCTTGAGGCAACATGAGTCACAGCGCGCAGCTCTTCGAGTCCGTTTGGAAAAGTTCTAAGCACAAAGGAAATACATCGATGCATAGTGTATTATACAGTATCTATCTATGCAATAGTTTATTGAGCCTTTTCTTTTAACAGTTTTACATTTCAGTTACTGTGCGCGTGAAGAACAATGATAGTGCTCTCCAGTGTTGTGATACAGAAAGGAACATGATTGAGGTACTACAGCAAGAGAGTCAATTTATGCAAAACCAGAGCTTTATCTACAGATCAAGTATAATAATATTAACATTTATTCATCTTGGAGAGAGTTTTCATCGTTGCCGAACGCGACGCGCTGTGCTGTTTTAATGCTGAATGGAGAATGACTGACGACGCGCTGTTTGAACGTGAATGGAGAATGACTGACAGCGGAGGGAAAAGTTTACGTGAACTTGCATTTAATGACTTAAACATTAATTTCTATCTCACATTATACTACAGTATGGCTTCATATATATTATGAGTTTTTGAACTCAACCTGAGCGCTCGTTGCCGCGGCCATCAGTGGACACAGTGTTCTCTGTAGCTCGCGCAGTCTTCACTCGGACGCGCGCTTCCGTTGCGGGACAGACTCTATTCTTTCTTTACATGTTGATCACAGTTTGACAAGCAGACAGCGGCGTGGTACACACATTGCAGATGGATTGCTAGTGAATTGCTTTTTCACACACCTTGTACAATTGCCAGACAGCTGAAGCCATTTTTACCAGGGCATAAAAAAAATTGTCTCGCGAGTTTTGTGTCATCTGATCGGCTTTTCTGGATCGGCCTTTATAGAGACCGCCGATCACACATCCCAAAGCAATTATCGGCCGATCGTGATCGGCGACCGATTAATCGGAGCACCCTTACATTTTAGTAATTGATTTAATCGATGAATAGTTTCCTACCTACTATGGTATTTGGTCTTGTCTTGCTTTTGTTTATCTACTTTCTCCCACACTACTAGTTTGGGAGAAGTAATAAATTAATCATAAATTAGCCAACTAATAAATTAATCGCCAGCTAGTTTGCTAATTGATCTAAATTTTTGATTCATTATTTAAGAAAGTTAGTTCTCTGATTTCATCATCTCAAATGTTCTGATTTCTTTTTAGTCATTTTTAATAGTAAACTGAATGTCTTTGGGTTGAGGTCTTTACGTCGTGAGGATGTTATCTTGGGATTTGGGATGTCGATCACCAAATCCCAAGATGAACATATCTCATATTTCTTGTTTTGTCCACAACCCAAAGATATTCAGTTTACTGTTATAGAGGAGTAAAGAAACCAGAAAATATTTACATTTAAGAAGCTGGAATCAGAGAATTCTGACTTAACTCATAAAACTACTTAAATCAATTAATTGATTATCGAAATAGATGGCAATTAATGTACTAGAGTAGACAACTATTTGATTATTCATTGCTGTAGTTACAGCTCTAAAAATGTCAACTCCCTGCTTATATTACTTCTCATAAATGGATGGTACTTTATGAAAACAATTCAATTAAATTGTATTTATAAAGCACAGATTCACAATCAGTTATCTTATAGCTCTTTTCATAAAAAGCAGGTCTAGACCGGACTGTGCTGATGAATCTAATATAATAATGTCTTGTTTCAAAAGGAACACGAGTTGCCTTCAGACGGAGAAGTTTCACAAGTTGGAGAACACACTGCACATGAAAGTCAACAGCCTGTGATAGAGGTGCATTCGCTATAGTCACTGTATAATTGTACTTTTCATGTCATTTTTAATGTACTAATGTACATGTCATCTCCTTTATAAGGATGATGCCCACTCTGATTACTTACAACATGTGACCGATGTACCTGGACGAGAACGATGAGATTCGATATCTTTCAAATGAGGTACATTTGCAGAATGAAATCTTGAAGTTACATAAAAAAAGACTACTCTGGAATGGTCTCTGCCAGTATAATAAGGTTAAGATACACCACCAAGAGATTTTGCTACAGAGCTTCTGATTAAGTTAAGTTTTTCTAGGAGCAGGAGACCATGACAAGGTGCCTACATAAACTGTGTTAATAAGTTGCTGTTCCTCCATGAGGAATGTAATGTACACAGAAGTTGCGAGTTCAGTTCAGACATCACGGTTCGATACAATTTTGGTACAGTGGAGTGAAAAGCAAAACAGAAATATAGATGCCATTTTTATAAATGTCTTAAGCCTTGTATTTTTTAAATACGTTTTTTTAATAAACTCATAGAACCAGTTTATTTATAGTGCACTGATAATAGTTTTATGTAATTAGTTTATTTAATTAATAAAAAGACCTTGAGATATGTTTAATTGTATCTGAACTAATTTCAAATTAATTTGCTATATTTCAGATCAATACATTTGTTTTACTTCATTTTAATTAACTTTATTCTCATCAGAATTATAAATAAATGATTTCCGTGTAAAATAATACTACCAACAAATTTAGTTTTCTTTTTTAGAGTGGAACTTAAAAACAAACAGATTAGGGCTCTTTTTTGAGGACAAGAAATTAAAACCAATGCAATATGATGAATGTCCAAAAGATGGAACACACAGCCTGTTTGAAAAATGGCTTGGATATGTTTTGCTTTTAAAACGGTGTGTGTGTGATAGTTGTAGGTTACAGTTTGACAAGAAATACAGTGCGACAAAAGCACAATGTTATATTTTATTGCGAGTATAGGCCTACACAAATATAAGTCAACACTTTGCAGACTGAATGATGTCCTGTATTAACAAAATGACAGAATTTATGTCTCCACTGTTCGATCGCTTTCGTTCGCTCTCTCTCTCTCTCTCTCTCTTTCTCACACTTAAACAAAGTTTGCACACACACACACACACTCCAGCATTGCAATCTTGAAATTGCAGCCTGTTCATTATGCTGTGTGTGTTCACATAAAAAATAGAGCGAATTATCCAATAATGTCTCACAAGTCTAGCTTGCATGGCATGCAGATGAAGGGCACTCGTGTTCTGCTTCTCAATCGCCGGTTACTGAAGAGGAATCCAGCAGCACGAGACAACGAAATGGCGCAAGCAAACAGACACCGTTACATGATTGCCTGTTCAGCGTGTCACTCCCTACGTTGCTAGATTACCAGAGAGTGAGTGCCTTTGTTAATGCAACTAAACTTGCTTCGCAACCTGTGGTTTTATCGAACACATTTTTTAATTGATATCGAACACGTGTCTATCGCGATACATATCGTTATCGTTTTATCACCCAGCCCTAAGTGGTCCTGAAAGACTAAAGGGGAAACATTGATGTTATTTGTATTTAAGCCATACACTCAAAGTACTTGTAAGATCACTATGGAAAAAAAACAACACCATCCTAAAACATAGTAGTTATCCAACATGTTGGATCCCTGTTTAAGGAAGAAACACAAATTAACCTTGTATGAAGTGTTCTGAAAGTTGTCAAAATATAATGTAATGTCACTGTTCTTTCAAGGATTTGACTTCATCAGAAGATGATGTAGAGACACTGCAAGACAGCATGTCGCCAGATGAAGATTCAGAGTCACCAGAGGATAACAACTTGGACTATTCAAATGATCCACATAGGAAGAGAGTAAACATGGATATGGACATGCCTCTGGTGGCCACAGGTACAACATCAAGGGCTGAGGCATTACTAATGATCATGACCTATGCTGCAAGACACCAAATAACTGGATCTGCGCTTGACGACTTACTCAAACTTATCAATCACTTATTTGGGCAAGATGTTGTACCAGGGTCAAAGTATGCCTTTAACAAAGTGTTTCAAAATAACATGGACAAAGTCGAGTTTCACTTTTACTGTAAGGCCTGTAAAGCCAATTTGGGATGTCAAAATGACATTTTCAGAGAACAATGTTACACAGTGTTTGGGGTGTAATTCACCAGTTGACCCAAACACACTCAACAATGGGAGCTTTTTATTAGTGTCCCAATATCTCCCCAGATTCAGCACATTCTTCAAACTCCAGAGCTACAGAGCAAGTTGAGCTACCGGGTAAACAGACCAAGCAAAGCAGAAAACATTATATCAGACATTTATGACGGTGCCCTGGTACCCTGTACAAAATCCTGGCAGAACCAGGTGAAATTTTATCTGACCCTAACAACCTTTCATACACATTCAATTCAGACGGCTCACCTCTTTACAAGTCATCCAAACTTTCCATCTGGCCCATTCACCTTCACCTAAACGAGCTGCCACCAAACACTAGGTTCAAACATGTGATCTTGGCTGGGTTGTGGTTTGGATCAACAGAACCTCAGATGCATGTTTTTCTTAAGCCTTTTGTAGATCAAGCAAAAGTGCTTGCCACCAAGGGAGTGTCGTGGAGAAAGGATGGAGAAGTTGTCATCAGCAAAGTTGTGGGTGTCTGCTGCTGTGTTGATTCCAAGGCCAGACCAGCAATGCAGAACTGCACACAGTTCAACGGGTATTTTGGTTGTGGTTTCTGCCTCCACCCAGGCACACTTGTAAATGGACAAGTGAAATACACCATCACCGATACAGATTACCCTGACAGAGATGCAGAGAGCATGTTAAATGACATGGAGGAAGCTATCATCCAACAGAAAACTGTAAGAGGAGTAAAAGGACCATCTCCTTTGATTAATATGCCGTGCTTTGACATTGTGTGGGGCTTTGTCCCTGATTATATGCATGCTGTTTTGTTGGGTGTTGCAAGGCAGCATGCAGCCCTTCTACTTGAGAGCACAAATGAGCCATATTACATTGGTGACCCAAGTACATTGAGAGTATTGAATGAGAGAATCCAAAATATCAAACCACCACACCTTATCACTCGTCTTCCCAGACCCATCTCAGATTTTAAATACTGGAAAGAATCAGAGTGGAGGGCTTGGCTGTTGTTTTATAGCTTTGCCATGCCTAGAAGGACTTATAGATGGGAAATACACAAAGCATCTTTCCCTCCTTATTTCAGCAGTCTACCTGCTTTTGCAAGAAGAAGTTAGTTTTGAGGAGGTCAACAAAGCTGATGAGATGCTGTTAGACTTTGTGATAAGATTTCAAGCACTGTTTGGCGAGGCAGCCATGACCTCAAATGTCCATCTTCTCACACATCTGGCCAAGTCTGTGAAGTTATTGGGTCCTTTATGGGCACACTCTGCCTTTGTTTTTGAAAGCGCTAATGGGTATCTTCTCAAGTTGGTACATGGCACAAAAGATGTTCCCAAACAGATTGTGGGCAAATTTTTGCATCACAGATCAATGTCCCATTTTGCAGCCAAACACAGAGTAAGTGACCTTGTTCTTGGTTTTTGTAGTCAAATGACTGACTACTCAAAAGTTCAGAATTACAAAAAATGCCACAATACGGCGGTTCTGGATGGTGGACGAGTCAAAACATCTCACACAGGTAGAGCAGCAGGCTTTTGATGCAGCAGGAAAACAGCCTAAAAAATGAAATCCTCACACACAAGAGAATGATTCACCAAGGTCTTGTTTTTACCAGCTGTGATTACAGTCGAGCAAAGAGACACAATGATTGGTGCGTCAGACTGGCTGATGGATCTAGGGGAGAGTTGCATCAGATTCTCTCTTATGAAGTAGATGGAAAAAGTGAACTCGCCTTGCTTTTCCTCCCATTTTACACATTTCCAGCTGCCTTCCCACAAGGGCTGTCTGTGCCACACATTGTCTGCGTCAGACATGGTGATGGATCACAAATGCAGCTGATTTCAGTAGAGAGATTATCCCACAAGTGTCTTGTCATACATTGTGCTGAGAAAGTGTTTGTGTGTGATTTCCCAAACACTTATGAGAGAGATTAAAGCATGACAGTAGTTGTTCACATTAGGGAAACCTTAGTGACTTATGTACTTTATTGACCAACACATGTGACATTATGAAAGCTTTAGTCAATGCTCTTTAAAAATTCTAAGGGAAAAAGCATTAAATATATGTAAACAAGTAAATGTTATTTAAAGTGTTTTAGCATGCCACAAGTTAACAGAAAATTCCACTTATTGTGCATTATTTTTAGGATGCAAAGTCTACAGAGATGTTCCCCTATTACTGTCAAGTGCCTGGATATTTTTAACTGATTATTAAACTTGACTTTGACATTCTCCATTAAATCCTACAGAGCAAGACGGCATCAATTTATCTTCAGAATCTTTAATCTGTCTTAATTATTCTTTCTCTCGATTTGTTTTGTGGTCTATAAAATGTCAGAAAAATGGTCAAATAAAATGTCGAATCCCATCTTTAAAATATAAAAAAGACTTCCTCCAAATATCTTTTGTCCACAAAAAAGATATTAATTTTTGTTGTCCAGAAAATATTCATATTTGAGAAGCTGGAATCAGATTGCTTTTTTTTATGACACAAGATGATTAATTGCTATTAAAATGTGTTTGAATAGCATCTCCAATCTGGATCATCTTTTTTTAAATTTGAGTTTTATTGATGTATTTTATTTTTCTGTAAAGATATAAGTGGATCTCGAATTGTTTAATTTATTGTTTTGTTATTGACTTACTGATTAAATGTTTTTGACATATACCGTGTTTGTCTTTAAGTAATGCAAGCATATTGTTGAATTGCATTGAAAATGATGATAGAAAGAGGGGAACATTAATATCGGGCCATAGGAAATGACATTGACATTTTTTTGATAACACTGCGCGGGTACCTGAGATCTTGAACAGTGACGAGCGCGTCGGAGCTGTTGTGCTGCACGCTCTTTGTAATCACTTTGTAAAACGCTCTTTTGAATCTATTTTTGGAGCGACCGAGGCTCTTCCGCGCTGATGGCTTACACCCAAGTGGGATCGGAGCAGATCTTCTGTCGGATAACATCTCCAAGATGTTAAACACCATTTGACTAGTAACCAAAAGTCCAAAGCGAAGTCTCTGCTGCACCAATTTAATTGATATTAATACTAATAATGTCAAGTTGTCATAACAAAGACATTTTAAACAATGTCAACTTTGCATTAAAAGTGTCATTTACCGAATGACACTTAATGACAACAGTCATAAACATTCATAAAGACTCCTTCATGTTCATGACAGGTGTTATGTCATGTTTATGACAGTGTCATGTCAGTCTTATGCACACCCCTTCAAATAAAGTGTTACCGTAATGGCTTTATAATGTGTAATTTATTTATAATTTTCTATGCAGATTCACTTTTGAATAGATTTCACTCCCCAATTATTCTATAATGATTCATTGTTTTCAAATGGACCTAAATAAATAATATGATGAAATTGTTTTTCATATTGCAATATATATATATATATATGTGTATATATACATGTGTGGGTGTGTACATATGTGTATATATACACATGTGCGCGTGTGTACATATGTGTATATATACGTGTGTGTGTATATATACACATGTGTGTGTGCGTACATATGTGTATATACACGTGCGCGTGTGTACATATGTGTATATACACGTGCGCGTGTGTACATATGTGTATATATACGTGTGTGTGTATATATACAGTACATGTGTGTGTGTGTGTACATGTGTATATAAACGTGCGCGTGTGTACATATGTGTATATACACGTGCGCGTGTGTACATATGTGTATATACACGTCGTGCGCGTGTGTACATATGTGCATATATACGTGCGCGTGTGTACATATGTGTATATAGTATATACACGTGCGCACATATGTGTATATACACGTGCACGTGTGTACATATGTGTATATACACGTGTGTGTGTATATATGTATATATACAGTACATGTGTGTAGGGCTGTATCGATTAATCAAAAAAATCGCGATCTCGATTCAAACACAAATGCGATCTCATTTCTTAATGATGGCGATTCACTTCCGTGTATTTCCCTGCATTCAAATCATGCTGCATTCACGCGTTATATTGGTCACACTCACACAAAAACAATAATTCACAAATCAATCATGCGGATGTTTCATCAGGGAATGTCTAAATTAAAGGTGTTGCACGTGAGCAGCGCATATTTTTTTGGGCTTGCATGTTAATCAAAGTTTTCACCGGGAGCAGGGGCAGCGCGTGAGCAGCAGTGAAACGTGCGCTCAATTAAAGTGAAGCACACTTTTGAGGGACAAAATTAATATAATTTCACTCAAAAGTAGTTTCACACAAAATAAGCATGTCTAGTCAGTTTTAACAAGAACTGAAGTACCTCAAAACTTATATAAAATAATAGCCGAGTCCCATAGCCGCCTGTATCTTTTACACGCCTGTGTGGCTGCAGGTTTGGGTAAATAAAAGCTTGTCTCAAATAGTTTTTTAGTTTCGGTTTGTTAATCTTCTAAAACCGTCAGATCGTCCGCTTTTTGGAGGCCGCTTGAGCACATAATATTAGTCCCGCCAAAGCCTAGTTTGATCGGTGAGTGATGATGTAGAATAGAAACTGCTGCGCTTGACAGGACGAGAGAGAGAGAGAGAGAGAGAGAGAGACGTCTTCAAACAACATGAAAGTTTGGAAGACCGCAGTTTCACGTAGAGCATTTTGGAGATTTTTAGATATGAAGACTCAAAATATTTATAGAAGATTTATGCTACCCATTTAAACTTGTTTGTAATTATTCAGTTTGGGTGAAAGTGTGATGTCTGATTCTAAAAAAGCTAAAGTAAACTAGCCAGAAAATATTAAATATAGCCTAGACTTTATTACACAGACAGCTACATAGGCTAGCCCCAAAGAACCAGCTTAAACAATTTAGATTTTTTTTTTTTTTTTTTTTTTTTACTTGAGTGCAATACATTTTGGATGAAAAAAGAGAATCGTGTAAGAGAATCGTGATCTCAATTCCCATGGAGAAAAATCGTGATTCACATTTTAGCAAGAATCGTGCAGCCCTACATGTGTGTGTGTGTGTGTACATATGTGTATATAAACGTGCGCGTGTGTACATATGTGTATATACACGTGCGCGTGTGTACATATGTGTATATACACGTCGTGCGCGTGTGTACATATGTGCATATATACGCGTGTGTACATATGTGTATATAGTATATACACGTGCGAGTGTGTACATATGTGTATATACACGTGCGCGTGTGTACATATGTCTATATACACGTGCATGTGTGTATATGTGTGTGTACGTGTGTGTGTGTGTGTGTATATGTGTGTGTACATGTGTGTGTGTATATATATATATATATATATGTATATATACGTGTGTGTGTGTGTGTGTATATATGTAAGGAATAATTGACGACAGGCCGCTGAATTATTAGAAAATAATGCACACCCGAGGTGGCAATGCGGTCACTACGCGAAGCGGAGTGGCCGTTACACCTCGGGTGTGCATTATTTTTCGGATAATTCAACGGCCTGAAGTCAATTATTCCGCTTATACTACAGTTACCAAACCTCAAAACAATGTTCAGATGATTCATATCAAGACGTTTGTCAAGTTTTTGACATTAAAGCGCTCTTGTATGTAGGACTAATTTCTTACGCATCTAGCCTAATCCCATGCCTCCGTTGCTAATTCCAAAACGTCCATTTAGAGGTATAGTAACGGAGGTTTGAGCCACTGATAGCAGACTAATGTAATGATGGGGGACACATTACAATTCGCTGATCCGACTGTTTCCATTCGACTGTAGCAGGTCTTTAATCACCGCTGCTGTGCTGAATCGCGCGTTTGGGCATGATCAGTCAGAAGTATCAACATTATACTTAAAGAATTACATTCACAACTGGCGTAGGCCTAAACTAGTCTGTCCCAGCTTTATGCAGTTATTAATGCAGTTATTTGAGAGAGAGAGAGAGAGAGACGTTGAAATAATGAGACAGAAAAGCATGTGTGTCAATATTATTTATTTATTTATTTATTAACTTCATTGTAATTAATTCGTTCATTATTGTTTTCTATAATTGACAGTAGATAACCCAGTAAATGAAAAACACAAAGCCCTTTTAACAAGTAAGCCTATCAATAATTATTTATTTGTTATATTATCTGGAATAATTAACGAAAATCCGTGCAGCAGGACTATTAATTTATTTATATATTCAGTTTAATTTTCTATTTAGCCTATTATAGATAGGACTATACTTTATTAAATTTTTTTATTAATTTTTTTTATTTTTATTAAATTAATGTCATGATTCTGCCATCATGTCATTGATTTTTCTAGTCTTGTGGCAGGATCATGACAGAACCATGTTTTGTGTACAAGCGCATGGCCTGTTTGGGCCATGTGCTTGTGTTGTCTCGTTTCATAACCCCGCCCCCTTGTTATCCTCGTCTTGTCATTATTGTCTAGTCAGTTTCACCTGTCTTTGTCATCAGTGTCTCCCTTTATAATCCCCTTGTGTTTGCTGTCCTGTGCCGGTTCATTGTAAAACTTTGTCACTTTGTGAGAGTTTACCTGTGAGTACCTTGTCTCAGAAGAACGTCTTGTATTTTCTGTTATGGTGCGAGGATGAACCCAAGTGCAGACTGTGTGCGTTCACACAAGGTTTAATAAATGAAAAAACAGGAAAACAAAACCCACGAGGGGGCAAAACAGAGACAAAACAGAGTCTGTGAATGAACGGCGCAGAAGCACGCTTTCATTTAACGTTACCTCACACACACACTGAAGCACGAGTGACGCTCGCGCCTGTTTTCAGTCTCTGCTGCCTCACGATATGATGACATGATTCATGATTCCATCTCCGAGAGTCACTTCATGAGCATTTTACCGTTTCATGAGAAAAACTATCGCCATATCCATAGGGTCATATCATATCATATATCATACATGCACAGAAAGTCAAAGGTCTCTATGGCAACCCATCAAAATAAAAGTTTGGTTTAACTTAAAGAAATTGACAGAAATAATTATCTTAGGCTACTGTACAATATATTTAACTACATCTTCATTCATTAAAATACTACTGTAGCCTAAATCCACTGAATGCTGTATTTTTCACTTGATTTTTATTATAAGCAATATTTCTCAGTATAAATATTTTCGTTTAAACAGCATGTAGCCTTCAATGCTTTCATAAATGTATACGATCATAAATAATAAAGTGATGCAATTTAATTTAATATATTTTTTTCAAGTAGTTAAATAAAATAAAATAAAAAACTAATTTTGCTGTGGTACCGAAATTGGTACCGAGAACCGTGACATTTAAATGGTATCGGTACCGACTACTGGAATTTTGGTACCGTGACATCCTGAGTGTGTATATGTATATATACATGTGTGTGTGTGTGTTTGTATATATACATGTGTGTGCGTGTGTGTGTATATATGTATATATACGTGTGTGTGTGTGTGTGTGTGTGTGTGTGTGTGTGCCCCAGGGCCCGTTTAATACTGGGTTTCAATACCCATCCTTACATATGGGTGAGTTCATATAGATGAAGGCCTGTTGTGTTCGGTTTCTTGATAGTGGCAGCTATTGTGAAACTCACCTTCCTCATCTACTTAGTGTGGATGGCATCAAGATCTTGTCCTGAAGAATCACAGGGCCAAACGCTAGGGATTATATCTCATCTGGGAACAAGAGCATAGCCATAACTAATACATCTCATTGAAAAACCTGGAGTTAATGATTTTAAAAAGAGAGATTTCTTTCAAAAGCATAAATCTTACAGACCCCAAACCTGGTGCCCAACCCTGCTCCTGACTGTCCAGCACAGTTTATCTCCAACCCTAATCAAACACACCTGAAGCAACCAAATAAGTTCTTCAGGATCACTTGAAAATTAAAGGCAGGTGTGTTTGATTAGGTTTGGAGATGAACTGTGCAGGACAGTTGACCGGCAAGAGAAGGGTTGGGCACCCCTGTCTTAACATAATAGATATTGTGAAATAAAGGCATATGAAATTATTATGATGATTAAACAATAATTTACCCTTATTGTAGAGGTTTTACTTTTTTTGATCAATATTTGTAAGTGGCGTCACTGATTAACCTAACATTACAGCTGCATTCTATTAGGCTAATTAATTAGCTTACTTCTAATCACCCATTGACAAATTACCAGGAAAACAAAACTATCAAAAACTGTTATCTACACAAAGATGTGGTTAAAACCATAAACTTATATAAACAAGAGCTCCAGTCTATAAGAGTTAACGTTAAGCCTTAACTTAAGGTTAACTTACCTCTTCTGTAAACGGTTGCAGACTTTTTCAATACACAAAACCATTTCTATAAAGTAAATATTCAACAGAGGCGTATCAATTACAAGTAAGAAAGGTGTCAGGAAAGTTTGTATGCATTATTTGTGAATATATTTTTTTTTACTAAACTTACCTGAAAGCTGTGAAAACAACAGCGAGAGACGCTAGTTTTACTGTTTTTCAGTTGAAGACGTTTCCTCGTTGCCTTGCCATCTGCTCTTCGCCTGCACGCTCTCAGTCATTTTATTTGCAAAAGGTGCTTGCAATATTTTTTATGCCATCATTTGCTTTTGATTTTATTTTGATATATATAATATTAGAAATTATTTATAAAATAAAGATGTAAATACAAGTTGTAAATATGAAAGTAGTTTTGATTATTAAATAATAATAATAATAATAATAATAATAAAGATATATTTATTTATATCTATATTGTTTTATATATCTATCTTATATTATATTTATCTATATATTATGTATATAGATAAATATAATATAGATGGATATATTCTATACATAATATATATATATATATATATATATATATATATATATATATATATATATATATATATATATATATATATATATATTATATTATATATTTATCTATATTATTTTATATAAGTAGCTTTAGAAAATGGTAAACAGTGCAAAAATAAAAGTAGCCTACATTGCAAAAAGTCACTTGATTAAAACCTATACATTATCATTAATAAATGATCTGAGAACTAACTGGTGCTTAATTTTTATTTTTTTTATTTTTTGTGACCCTTTATTTTTCTGTTCCTGTTCAGAAGAGCATGGAAAAAGTGAAGCATGGAGTGCTATTTGAATGTATTTATTTGTTTCTGCTGAAAAAAAGAAAGAAACATACACTCATAACACAACATCTGTCTAGCACATATTATGTGTTGCTCCTCAATGTTTTTATTTTATTACTTAGTAATTAAGTATAGGTAGGCTACCCTTAAGCTTGTCACAAAAAAAAAAAATCTGTTTGACCAGCATCAGAAGCAAGACCATGCTGGTAGACCAGCATCATTACTGAGACCATGCTGGTTGACCAGCATCACCAGCAAGACCATGCTGGTAGACCAGCATTCGCCATGCTGTTTGACCAGCCTCGCCGGCAAGACCATGCTGGTCCACCAGCTAAACCAGCACCAAACCAGCATAGACCAGCATAAACCAGCATGGGAACTATGCTGGTCTATGCTGTTTTTTTCAGCAGGGTCGTCATTTTATAATCAAAACATTACATGAACAGAAAAACTGCCAATAATAAACATCACAATAAATGTCAATGTGTTGAAACTTACCGATCTAAAACGGGATCGAGTCCATGAACAAACACCTCCTCTCCTGCCAAATCCTCGACGCTCTGACACCCGGGCTCTCTCCGTCTGAGACGCATCTCTCTGGGTCTCTCTGCTGCGTCTCGCTCGCTGCTTCTCATCACTATCTCCAAAATACTCTCTCAGCACCACAAAAACCCTTCTGTAGACGACGATCCATGATAGAGATTGTCAAATATAACTTTGGAAACAATCTATGAGTTGATACGAGCTCCCTGTAGCAAACCAATGCTACTTAGCCTATGCGCTCCGTGCGTAAAATGGCGAAAGTGCACGAGAGAACAACAACATTGCCCATGTGCTTTTGACAAATCTGCTTGAGAACTGTCAATCACTGCAATCGTGTTTTCATTGGTCAATACTCCCATCCATCAAAACATTGCCGATTACACATTGGCTGGCTGTATCCAGACTTTATCCAGCCAAAAACCGAGCTGCGTGATTGACAGGTTTCTAAGCCTGTCAGGCGGTCCCTTTGCATTTTGATCAATTACAGAGCCTGTGATTGAAGGAGAGAGAAGGGGGATGGCTCATCTTATCCGGAAGAGTCTAAACTACAGGGGTGAGATGGCTTTTGAGTGTTGGAAAATGGATTAGAATCGATATTTCTTTGAAAATAAACATCTATTTTCGAAAACGCTCATGCAAACAAAGGAGGATATTTCATTTTCCCCCTGTTTTTCGTTGTTTTGGATTAAAAACTGGGATGCATTTTGAAGAATGGACCCTTACATTGAAATGTATGCTGTTGTTTCTTGGATTCGTCCGAACTGATCTGAACCATACGAGATGAAAGATGAGTATAGCGGTTCATTTTGCTCATTTTCAAATGAGAGGTCCTTTTGCATTTAATTTAACCCTTTCCTCTCTGTTGTATTGATTGCAAAAACAAGTTTAGAACATGATTCTTGAGCGTTTTAGCTTTCAAATGATGCATAGTTTATGATAGTCAGTTGAATATTTGTTATAAAACAAAGCTTAAAAATGGTAATAAAAGTGTAGCCACGCCCTCGAGGGCCCGCCCTCGGGCCGGTGCTTGTTAAGAGGTTAAGAGTCCGTGTTCATTTCACGGAATTCTGTGAGATCAGGTTGCCCCTGAAGTCTCAGTGGAGCAAGGGCTACGTCCATTCACTTGGTGAATGTGCGGGGAGATATTGCTAGGCCGAAAGGAAGAACCCGATATTGGTAGCTTCGTCCCCGAAAGCAAACCTCAGGTACCTCCTGTGACATGGAAGGATGGAGAAAAATAGGCGTCTTTTAGATCTATTGTGACAAACCAGTCCTCGGATCTAATCTGACTCACAATTGCAGGGATGGTTAACATTTCGAACCTGAACCTCCTCAGAGATCGATTCAAAATCCTGAGATCTAAAATCGGCCTTAACCCCCCATCCTTCTTTGGAACTATAAAGTACCGGCTGTAAAACCCGGACTCCCTGTCTAACCGAAGAACACGTTCTATGGCTCCCTTCAACAGCAGAGTCTGTACTTCTTGTCCCATCACCTGAGCCTGCTCTGGGACCACCGTAGTCTGCACCACCCCAGAAAACTTGGGGGCGGTGCGCGAACTGCAATCTGTACCCAGATCTTATTATCTGCAGGACCCATGCAGATATGTTGGGAAGATGATACCACCCCTCTATACTAGGGGTACCAGCCTCTCGAGACTGGCCTCTGGTGTCTTCCTGAGCATCTCTCTCGACTACCTGATAGCGGAATACCGGCAGGCTGTAGTCGATACGGCCCTTGTGACCATAACCGATGCTTTATTAAAATATTTTCGCTGGAAAGTGATGCGGCCCGAAACGTTGCTAACGCGGGCAACACGCATCTTTTCCTAAAGGACTCCGCTGTGAGAACAACCTCGGTTGTCCCACAGTGGGGGAACAGCCCTCCGAGGTCCCATATAGATATATTGGAAGGCCTTGCCATTCTACAAAATCTACTAAGGGAACCAGCGCCTCAGACCGGTCTCGGGTGTTTCCCGAGCACTATTCTCGACTTCCTGAAGCAGATGACCGGCAGGAAAAAGTCGAAATTTTGTATTATTATTATTTTTATTTTTTTTTAACCATAGTCGGTGCCTGGTTGCAAGCCCTTGGGTGAACGCCACAGTGTGCGTTCGCTGGAAATTCGATGTAGCCCGAAACGTTCAAAACGGCGGGACAACATATATATTTTTATATATAAATTCCTTTATATATATATATATATATATATATTATATTTTTTTTTTTTTTTATTATAATCCTGTCGACGAATGAAGTTACAGCATCGGAGAACAGGCCAATTTCCTTATTGCAAAGTAGACTCGTAATCTTCACGCTGCCTCGAAAACGCGAGATCCGAGTCACTATAGTTTCTGTATTGCAATGCAGACCTTAAATCTACGCGCTGCCTCGGCAAACACGAGATCCCAGTCACAGAATCTTTATTACAGAGTAGACTCGTAATCTTCACGCTGCCTCGGCAAACGCGAGATCTGAGCCACTATAGATTCTGTATTGCAATGCAGCCCTTAAATCCACGCGCTGCCTCGGCAAACGCGAGATCTCAGTCACAGAATCTTTATTGCAAAAATTTTTGACACTGGGTTTGGGGACACGGGACGAATGTGGTTTATCCCACGATCTCCTTTTCGTGGAGATCAGGGAAAAACGGCAAACCCCGGTGCTGAGGCTGTGACCCGTGCCGCATGAAATGCTCATCCAATTTAATTTGAACTTGCGTTCCCTGCTTATCTTGTGGCCAGCTGATGTTAAGTCTGGCCACGGCACGAGTCACAACCTCACCACCAGTTGCCCATATGCTTGGCCGTGAACTGGCGCGCCTAACTCACGGTCATCTGCATTCGATACTGAGCACGTCTACTTCCTCGGAAGCAGAGAGCTCGAGATCGGAACCTGATCGTGGTCAGAAGAAGCCGCGGCGCGGACTTCTGCACCACTCACAGGGGCTATGG
This sequence comes from Hybognathus amarus, assembly GCA_030378365.1. Lineage (NCBI taxonomy): Eukaryota > Metazoa > Chordata > Actinopteri > Cypriniformes > Leuciscidae > Hybognathus > Hybognathus amarus. The sequence goes on along the minus strand of JAQIUQ010000827.1, from coordinate 27,049 downwards.
GATCATCAAACGATGAATGGGAAAGTGCCTCAGCAGTCTCATTCTCATTTGCAAGATCCCGCTGCGAACCCCACGATCTCAGTTGCCGTGCCGCCTCAACGGACACGGGACCAGAACCATGGGAACGCGAGCCTGACCGTGCTCATCAAAGCACGCCAGCTGGGAGCGCAGCACTCTAATAGAAAGAGCTTCACAGTCTGCACAAGCAGCTCCCTCGAGAGCTGCTCATGCATGCTGTGCTCCCAAACAATTTACACATAAAGCATGTGTGTCCCCACCAGTGATATAACAAGGGCAGGGACACACATTTCTTTTAAATTGTTCGCTGGCCATTTCTAGTTCAAACTGAGTGACAAACAACACCAAATAAGACAGACAGTTTTTCAACATAGAGCGCTTGCTGAAGAGCGAAAGCTAGTGTGTGTTGTGACAACGTCACTTTTATACTTCCGGGTATGCCTTCACATGTTACGTCATGATGCAACACCAATCAGGATTGGATTAGTTTCATTCATACTTCAGAGGCGCACGCTTAGGGAGCGTCCCAAAGTGTCGATTCTTTACGCAGTGTAGAGTTCCATCGAAAGGGAACTCTGGTTACCACAGCTGCCAGGTTTTTCCTGTAAATTTAACAGATTTTTTTTTATAGTGTGGGAATGAAGAAGTGTTCTCCCTTAATTGTATTACTAAAACTACTTATATTTGTAACAATATCAACTTTTTATCAATTTAATATAACTTTTTTTTAAATCAATTTAATATATCTAAAATAAAATAAAAACATGCAAAACACAATAAACACATAACATCTCTTGTGTGTGTGTGCCACAAAGATGCCAATATCTGTTATCCATGTCCTTGTCCTTGTGGAGACATGTTCTGATCTCCATGAGGAAAACAGCTTATAAATCATACAGAGTGATGTTTTTATTATTATTTTTTATTGCAGAAATTCCTGAAAGTTTATACTGTTTGTGCAGTATAAAAATCCTTATGTCTATGAAAAGACGCCGTAAAACATGGAAACCCAACTGTACGTGTGTGTGTGTGTGTGTCAAAATGAGATAGATAGATAGACAGACAGACAGACAGACAGACAGACAGACAGACAGACAGACTGACTGACTGACTGACTGACTGACTGATTGATTTTTGGTTGATTCAGTCACAAATGTGTTTGTGGATGGTGGACAAAAATGACAAAACTATATCTTTTTTGTTTCTCGTCCAATGATTGCTTTTTTAGTGTTTCTTTCTGGATGAAAAAGAATGATGTAGCACTTTGGGGCAAATATGGCCACCAGAATCCGAAACTTGAAGAAAGAATGGCAAATATCTCCACAGCCACTGCATATTTCCCTGGTGAACTCACATATGCAGGAACAAATGCAATCCACACGGCACAGAAGATCAGCATACTGAAAGTGATGAACTTTGCTTCATTAAAATGGTCTGGAAGGTTTCTTGCCAGGAAGGCTAATAGGAAACTTACTGCTGCCAATAGTCCAATGTATCCCAGCAGAAGAGAAAAACCAGCCACTGAGCCAATAGCACATTCAAATACTATTTTAGAGCGGATGTACTGGTTGTTTTTATGGGGTGTTGGAGAGGCAGTTGATAGCCAGACTGCACATATTACAACCTGGAGGGCTGTCAGGACCAGAACTGTGCATCTTTGTTGAGCTGCTCCAAACCATTTAATCGCTCCTTTGCTCTCTGGTCGAGATGACTTGAACACTGCTATTACGACCATAGTCTTTACCCAGGATGCAGGAGATGCACAGAACAAAGCTTATGCCAAACACAGCATGTCTTAACTGACACGTCCACAATTGTGGTTGACCAATGAACAGTAGCACACACAGGAAACACAGTTTGAGTGACACCAGCAGCAGGAAGCTGAGCTCTGAATTGTTGGCGCGTACTATAGGAGTGTTACTGTGATGTGCAAAGATGACCATCACAAGAGTGCAGAAGCAGGTGCCAAGCAGAGATGCAGTGGTCAGAGAGATGCCCAGAGGATCTTCATAGGACAGAAACTCAACTTCTTTCGGGACACATTGATTCTTATCTGGATTGGACCAAAACTCATCTGGACACAACGTGCACTCAACAGCATCTGTGGGAAGAAAAAGACAGAATGCAACCTTTTTAAGAGAAAATAACTATCAAATTATATCTATATAATTTCTTTAATAACTATATCTAGATATAATTTATTAGATATAATAAAAATAGATATAAATAATTTTGTATATCTATATCAAATTATATCTATATCTATAGCTATCTCCTGACCTGTTGTATTAGAAATCTCTCCAGCAGCACATGGCAGGCAGTCAAAACAGCAGACAGGAAGACCTTCTTTGTAATTCTTCTGGTTCCTGGTGGGCAGCTCTCACTGCACACAGACTGTGGGGGCTAAAAGAGACATCATCATGTTTATCTCCTTTACATAATGACAAGCTTGGTTTTTCCATTAATTTATTCTAATTTATCTTATCGTAGCTTCTGATTAGTATGTATACCTGCAAAAATTATTACATTTCAAATTCAAAGTTAATTACTTTTTTTCATCTCAAAATTCCAGTAAAATGCATCCTCATCCAGTGTGAGCATCATTCCTGATGCGGCCCCTTCATTTACGACACCGACCTTGTGGAGCTTTATTGACCCATCAGAGCTCGGCTGCCAGTTTAATACACATCATAGATGGCCAGAGCATCTCCATTTTTGTCAAATGACACGTGATCCCCAAAGCCTGTGGTGAAGTTCACTTTCTGTAGGTAATGAACCAGCTGTAGAGTTTGTAGACAGCACAGGTGTTATATGTTTATCTTAAATTTGAATTAATATAGAGCACATATTTTGCTTTTCCACAGTCAGCTCATCTATATGCCTGGGAAAAATCTGCATCGATACTGTGGGTCTTACCTGCCAGGGTTTCAGATTTGTTATGCCAGCACAACTGTTCCCACTAAATGGTCCTCTACCCTCTTCACACTGCATCAGGTCATGTAGTGCATGTGCCAGGGCATAAACTGCCTTATACACATTATAAGATGCCCTCAATCCTGAAACATCAGAGTATGGTGAGTTTGTGGAGCTCAGATCCTCCAGTCCTGTACACACCTTTTTCACTTGCTCTCCTTCTGTCTCTTTACCCCCAGTTTCAAAACTGCACTCAAACATGTTCTCCCAGAATATCCTCACTATATTATTTCTTTGATCATTGTTAGGCCGAACACGTAACAGAAAGTCATGAAGCCCCTCAATCTCCCCACGCCTGATAGCAATGCCCAGTGTGCCCCCCAGAAAGGGCAGGAAACGTGGTGTGCGAAACACAGGTGAGGTGACCCAAGCTTCACTTGCAATCCATTGCCTGCCTGTCATGTTCTGCAACACATATGTATCCATCAAAGGTATCAGTAAGGATGAAGCAGAAAAAACAACCACCACTCTCTGTTGTAGAAGCCTGAATCACTCCCATTATACGTTGAATATCTCTGGGGTTATTATCATTGGGCAGTATTTCAGAAAAAGCAACACAATGCCCAAACCGCTGCATTTCCAGCTGAAATGACTGAGCAGCGTAGATTCCGTAGTCATTATCACTGTAGACGAGACCAACCCAGGTCCATCCAAAATGTCTCAAGATCTGAACCATAGCCCGCACCTGGAAGGCATCACTTGGGATCGTTCTGAAGAAAGAGGGGTACTTTTTCTTGTCACTTAAACAGGAGCAGGTGGCATAATAGCTAACCTAATTAGAAATGAGGAGCAGAGACAAGAGACAGAGAAAGATAAACAAATCGTATCGTTCTAAAGCCATTATGTTTATTTCTTCCTTTTTTTATTTATTGTGAAGCAGGTTTGTTATGTTTGCACACAATGTTCTGCTATGATTAATGAAAACATTACATAGTAGATAATCAAATATGATGTGTCTTAAAAAATCATTTGGTAAGACTTTTTCTTAACGAAAACGAAAAAAGATTTTAAATATCATACCATAGGCAGTCGAAACAGCCCCAAGACACTGGAAATTGCAATAGAATGAGTTGACCCGGGATCACCTATGATTCCAATCACTGGTGGTGGTCCTTTGCAGTTGAGGTCAGAGATAGTCTCCTCTGTTCCACTAGCCAGGGCTGTGGCACCACGAAATGCCACTCCAAGCCTTAAGCAGTTGTCGGTAGATCTGGTAACCAAGCGTGATGTTAGGCAGGAGGTTGGGGTTGCTATTAATCTCATTAATGGCAAAAACCATTGTTAATGCTTGTTGGAAGCTTGTCATATAGAAGCTAGAGGAGACCATACAAAATAAATTGGCATTAACTTTGTAATTCTAACAGTAAAAGTAGAAAAGCGATTAACTGTATTTCATAACAAGATATTTCCAAATGTATACTTTGTAATAATAAAAAAAATATATATATATATATATATATATATATATATATACATACATATATGTGTGTGAATGTGTGTGTGTGTGTATGTGCGTGTTGTCGTTCAATTAATGATTCAGTCTTATAACCTGTCATGCAACATGTTATCAGTTGCCTAGACTAAATTATCATTGACCAGTTATAATGTATACACAGTCATAAAAATCATTGTCTTAAGTTTTCTTCAGTTGGAGTAGTTTAGACTCACAGCTCACATTGTGGTAGTTTTGGTTCTGTTCTGAAGCTCAGCACAGGGAATACTTTGAGGTATCTCTGAACCTCAAACAGACCACCAATGAGAAGGTCTCCATTCTGGAACATCCCATTCAATTTAAAGTGTCCCTGGAGCTGACAAGTACCTGAATTGACCATCAAAGCAACACAGATATAGTTACAAGACAGGAACAAACAAATATACAGAATTACCCACATCCCTCTCTCCTTGTCGGTCTATGTCACTCTTCACTCAGCTCACTGATTTAACATATAAGATTGTGAGTGGTACATTCTTTTATAAATAGTAGGTGGTGCCAGAGGTTCTCTGGAAATAAGGACGTCATGTTTGCTATTTTGGAACCCTCCATCAAGTACAACAATTATTATATATATAAAAAAAATTATCAATATTTTAGATTTGTACTTATACTTATTATTTAAAGGTGCCATCTGGAGTAATTGAGGTAAAAATATACAGAGAATGAGCTACACGCATCAAAAGAATGAGAAGAAATAAGTGCAATGATGTCATTAAAAAACTGAAAAGTTATATTGCTGCTGAGATATAAACCTAAATTAGCATGCTAAATTACTAGCCCCGGCCCGTCAGGTGTCGTAATACCAGTTTCGGCCATGGGAGGCGGTATGCGGGCGGGCAACATAAACACCAGCTGCACACTGCAATAGACGAGTAAGTGGCGCATCTTATGTGTGTGTGTGTGTACTTTGAACCTGAAGTCAGTCGTGTGGAAATACAGCCGATTACTACATTTCAGTTCAGGGAAGAGTTCAAAAAATGATTGGTCGACATACATGAGGAATACATTTTGGTAAGTTGTAGCATATTGTATCTTTCAACAGTGTTCGTGTTCTAGTAGAGATGATCGGTTTCACGTGCGCTGAGGGATCTGTGGTGTAACATGTACAAGCGCCAAAACGGTATTTATTGTTTGAATTGCGTAATAAAATTGACAGAATCTGAGAGCTTATCTAACCTGCTTGCTAAGTGTCATTTGCGTGTGTCTCACGGTGAATTCGTGAGAGTTGGCAGCTCTGAATGACGCTAGCTTGATCAACATCAGTGAATGCTGTCTGTCAAATTAATTCAAACTAACAATAAAAGTGTAATATGAACAAAATCGAGTACCGTAAACTTAAAATAATTGCCCAGGCTTTTATTTTCCCACATCGTGGAAATGCACCAGCTTGTTTTTGAGATGTGGTTCATTGAGTCTCTGATCTCTAAAAATCTCCAAATGCTCCACGTAAAACCGCGGTCTTCCTACCTTTTACTATCGTGTCTAATGATTTGAATAATATGCGTGAGAAACAGAGCTCGCTTGTGTTGTTTGAAGACGTGAGAGTGCGGCCGCGGCACAACTCAATTTCTGGAGAAATACTGCCCCCATCTGTTATGGAAAATGGAATATTTTTTGATTTAGAAATCCAGATGGCACCTTTAAAAGAAAAAATTATTTTACCTTTATTTTACCGAGATTATTACAATCTCTTTTATAAGTGAGCCCTGGCCAAGAAGGCAGCACATAGAGGAGTAACTACACAGGCAAACAAGTAACAAACATACTGGGATGCACAAGAATATAAAAAATAAAAACAGAAAATCACATTTAAAAAAAACGAACATGTTGACAAATTTGACCCACGCAGGACTTGAACTCAGTATGTGAAATAAAAACCTGCAATTTTAGCTGATTTTGTAACCATTCCATGAAGTTGGAGCACTGTAACTAAAAGCAGTTTTGCCAAACTCTGTTTTAAGTTTGTGAAACATCATACAGTATGTATCTAGACTATCAACTTGATCTTAGATTGTATTTCCATTTACTAGGTGCTAAAAGTGTAGTTAAATATGAAGGAGTGTGTCCAGTTATTAATTTGTACACAAAGGTTAACCAATGTTTAAGCCTTCTTGTGTTAAGTGAGGGCCAACCAACCATTTCATATTATACACAATGATGGACAGAGTACTTTGCATTCAATATAAATCTCAGTGCTGAATGAGCACAGCTGGCCTGTAGTTTTATATCCAACATGCAGAAAGCTGCCCATATTAGCAGCACCACTCTCATGTTGCCAGCATGCAGGAAAAACACTGTCAACAATCAGTAGCCTAGTAGCCTAGCTTTAGAGCAGATGTACAATGATATTAAATGTATTCTTATTGTCATAGTACTATTGTCACTATTGTTGTACAATTACTGAGAGCTCATGTTACTATTATTGTCATGAATATTATCATTATAAATACTATCATTGATACTACCACCACTAATATTAATAAATATATCTCTGTGTTTGTCAAAGTCACTATCACATCCCCTACAACTATTCAGATACTACTCCTAATTTCATCACAGGAAGGTACCTCGTGTGCCTACATATACCACTTTGTCGATGACTGTGTAAGGCTGTTTTTGTATTGTTCTGTTCCTGTTTTTTTTCTTCTTTTTCTCTGTTTTTTTTCTCCTTCTGTATTGTAGAGGTACCTCACTGAATCTCACCTGGTATGTGTTACTGTTTTGTTACATCTGCAATAAAAAAAAATAATCATAAAAAACAACAACTTCAGTTCGTACTGCAGCACCCTCTGTGGATTAATATCGGGAAGTAGAGGCCAGAGCCAAGGAACACACGCTGCTGATTATTTAGGCGAGAAAACACCACCAACCTCAATGTTGATTCCTCCACATTCTACATCCAGCAAACTCCTTCAATTTATTCAGCAACCAGGACCACAACAGGCTTCTAGTAGAGGATGGTAATGAGCCACTATTGTCAATGAAGCTGGGAGTTTCCCAAGTTTAACAAGTGCAGATAGCTGCAACAGGTAGGCTCCACTTCAAGCAGGGCTCAAGCTATGCGAACTAGAAGTCCATCTTTTTAGTAAATTTGTTCCATCCACATAGAAAATGTGAGTTAATCATTTGATCGGTGTGTTTAGTTTAACCTTCAAATGGTCTTCGTTTCTTGTTTACACTTCTGGGCTTCGGGTCTATATGACCCCAACAATTGATTGAGTAATTGTACAAAAAATATACATTTTTAATCATGCAAATAATATATCATTTTCTTTGTTTACTTCTCATCTATTCATTAATGCTGTGTTTTTGGAGATATAAAGTACTTTTGTATCCATATACCACACAATTCCTCAACTATACCATTAGCTTTAGCATTAGCATATGAAATGTTATTTTTTTATGATACATTGCATTTATTCTCTAGTACTGAGGCCTTCATTTCTGTGTAAAAAAATGAGATTTATGCCAGATTTTTTTAAAAAATTTAGAAAATAAATTTAGTTTTTTTCACATTTCCCATTCATTTCAATGTGGGGTCATATTTACCCCAAAGACCAGAAGTGTAAAAATTTTTTTACATACCTTTAGAAACAATCTGAATCAAGCCCAGTTTTTTTCTTGTGTGTATAGAGATAGACTGATGTATGAAAAGTCACAAAATTTTATTCCAATAAGATGAAGGGAACCTTTTTTATTGTAAAAGTAAAGTCGATTGGTGTCATATAGAACCCATGACCTCGATTGCAGGGCTAAAAAACACATTCGTTTAACACGTAATGACAGGACAAAACATAGAGTCAAACACAAGACGCACACAGCTGCCATCTTGGATTCAGCCATCTTGCCAAATGCTTAATACTGCTTACATTAAATACATTATTAGAATTTATACTACAGGGCTGTTGAATGCTTGATTTTGATTGGTCGAGAACGTTCTAAAGGTGTGCAATTATTTTCAGGGAACACACAGCTAAAGTAGTTTCAGGCAAATTTTGAACCGCTATTACAGTTCCATATCACTGCGCGAGTTAGGATTCAATTCATAACAAGAGAAGACATGCCCCATGCGCTTGATATTGATCATTTTCGATGTCTAACTTCACAATCAATTGACACATACAGTTTAATTTTAATAAATAAAGTATAGTCCTATCTATAATAGGCTAAATAGAAAATTAAACTGAACATATAAATAAATTAATAGTCCTGCTGCACGGATTTTCGTAATTATTCCAGATAATATAACAAATAAATAATTATTGATAGGCTTACTTGTTAAAAGGGCTTTGTGTTTTTCATTTATTGGGTTATCTACTGTCAATTATAGAAAACAATAATAAACGAACTAATTAAAACGAAGTTAATAAATAAATAAATAATATTGACGCACATGCTTTTCTGTCTCATTAATTCAACGTCTCTCTCTCTCTCTCTCTCTCTCTCTCTAATAACTGCATTAATAACTGCATAAAGCCGGGACAGACTAGTTTGGCCTACGCCAGTTATGAATGTAATTTAATACTTCTGACTGATCATGCCCAACGCGCGTTCAGCACAGCAGCGCGTTCAGTCTGTGTTCACACAGTTGGTGATTAGTAAGACCTGCTACAGTCGATGGAAACAGTCGATCTTCGAATATTTCAGCGAATTGTAAGTGTGTCCCCCATCATTACATTAGTCTGCTATCAGTGACTCAAACCTCCGTTACTAACGTTGAACGTTACCTCTAAAAGGACGTTTTGAAATTAGCAACAGAGGCATGTGATTAGATGCGTAAGAAATTAGTCCTACATACAAGAGCGCTTTAATGTCAAAAACTTGACGTCTTGATATGAATCATCTGAACAATGTTTTGAGGTGTGGTAACTGTAGTATAAGCGGAATAATTGACTTCAGACCGTTGAATATCTGAAAAATAATGCACACCCGAGGTGTAACGGCCACTCCGCTTCCGTCGTGACCGCATTATCACCTCGGGTGTGCATTATTTTTCTAAAATTCAACGGCCTGTCGTCAATTATTCCTTACGTATCCTGACTCTATAAGGCCTTATGCAAAACAATATGTGCTGTACTCAAAGTTATATGGTCTGGGTGAACACTCGATTCTGATTGGCTGCAGGATGTCCGTTAAAAAGTGATAGAGGACACCTAAAGTAGTTCTGGTGAAACTGCCTGTTTACCATTCGAAATTAATAAATAAATGCGCTGCCTACAACAGCTGTGAGTAACCATAGCAACAGGCAGTCAAAGTATCCGTTTAACAATTTGCTCTATCAAAACAAACATCTAACAGTAGTTATGTAGTATTCTTACATTCTGCTAAGAACCAATCATATGCCATAGACATAATATCCTGTGTTCTTATTGGCCATGTCGCGTCAGTAATATGATATATCTCTGGAGAGTTCAGAGTTCAGTATGCATCCAGCGAGATAAGAGTGAGCACTTTGCCTGTGTGATCCTCATGATAAAATGAATTCAGCGTGCACCCAGAGTCTCCTTAGTACTCTGATCGTAATATGAACAAAAGCTTTAGATTTACCACATGACAATGATCTTGTGTGTTTTGTATTTATTCCTGACACCTTCAGGTCCACTAATTCTCCCAAATCCGTGTTTTTATTGCCATAAGAAAAGGCTATACTAAACATGTGAAGTGACACAGGTGACAATAAAAGGACAAGACATTACTCACCGCGTTTGTTGACTGGTATCACTCACCAGGCTTTTTATGATCTCAAAGGCACGGTGTGCAGGAGAAAATGAATAAAAAAATGAGTGCACGGGTGGTGTGCAACAGGCTGAGCGAGTTACTAGTGTGTTGTCAGGGCTCCAGATCTAACTTTTTTGACTAGGAGCGCTGTTGCCCCTGACTGAAAATTTTAGGAGCACAAGCAAAAAATTTAGGGGCACACCTTTAATCAGCTCGCAATGCAATTTCCCCCAAAATAACTAATACTGACAAATTCTTTAATAATAAAGAGACGTAACCGACGGATATTACAATATGCATTTTTTTATTTTAAGTTCACAGGGCTCCAGACTCAAATTTGAGGGCAGCACCACCTCAAATGAGAACTCACACTGAGATCTACAAAAAAAAAAAAAAAAATTGGTAGCACTCGGGCTGACAATAAATTGCTAAGCTTAACCTGTTAAGGTCGTAAACCCGGTACCGGGGGGGGGGATTGCGTTATTAAGAACGTTATTATTAACCCTTTAATATTTAAAGGTCCTGATGAAACATTAACAGTCATATGTTATATCATTACAAAGCTTAGACCCTCTACTTTTCACACAAAACCATCATTTTTTAATTCATTTTACATATTGGATAATTTAAAAGTTTATATTCCTCCACCCGCAACCGAAATACCGTTCAAAAGTAAGTGTGATTATGAATATGAATATTGATAGCATTGGTCAAATTTGATCAACAAAGGCAAGTCATATATCAAACAAAACCTTTCTTCCACATGATTTTTGCTGTATGGTTTATTTAGTTGACATAATACAACAGATCAAATGATTGCATAACTATTCGCGAAGTACATCTTTGATATTTGTAAACAAACTAGGAAACGCGTTGCATTTCGTCTCCGACTTACAGCATGTCTGAGCTAAAAGTAGTCAAAAATATACATAGACTTTCACCTTAGACTGTTTTCTTCAAAATGAGTCCATTTTCGCCTTCATGTGAGTTTCGTTTGATAAATAATCCCCATTATGTCTCATTTAGTCCAGTAACGCAGGAAATAAGTCATTTGTTTTCATACGATCCACATGATATGTTATCGTTACGGATGATGACGAAGCTACGCATCATTGGGAAGCTTACGCTTATCTCAGCATGACGTGATATGTCGTGGACATCTATGGTGGACACACCTTTCCTCTAAAACAAACAGAGTCTGAGATATTCAGCGCAATTTTGCCTCAGAGTAAAAAAAAAGGTAGATATTCTTCAGCGCGCAGTCTGCGACGCACTCTTCATAAAAGACACTAAAAAGCCACTTTGCCCCCCCTTGGTGTCATAGCAATAACTTTTTTAATCGAAATGTTAGACACATAATTTTTTTTCTAGTGGAATCAAATGGAACTTATAATAGGTAGCTGTTGCACACAATACCAGAGTAATACACTTTCAAACAAAGATTCAAAGAAAAAAACACACAAAAGCGCCTACTTTTTTTGTGTGTTTCTATTGATATTTTAAACACATACAATCATTTTTATTACATTTGACACTTGATTTTGTTTGTTTAAAGGGTTTCTATAAAATGACACCAATTATTTGCATTTACTTCACTGTATGTGGGTATAGGGAGCCATCAGATTTGGGTATGACCAATTTTTATGCTGGAATTCCAAAATAAACCAGAAGAGCTTAAGAGGTTAAAGGCTCTCGAAGTCATGTGGGGCCAAAACATCTTTTGTCACATACAGCAAACGTCTCCTCACTATCGGCTAGCTGCCTGTCCCCTAAACACACTGTAAAAAAACGTGGTATCTGTAGACACCACAGGCTCCACAAACGGCAACAAAAACAATCATGTCTCACCCGGACCACGAAACCTAACAAACAGTGTTCCAGCCAATCACTGGCAAGAAGTATTTGAGGGTGGGTCTGGGGGGTTAGTGCGCGTGCACATGAAGGGGTGTGTGTGTGTGTGTGTGTGTGTGTGAAGGAGAGAGAACTCAGAGAAGCATCAGGGAAGTTTGAAAAATGGCCGACACACGACCAAGAGACGACGTTCTGACGAACAAATTAAAAAGAAGAAGGAATCGGATAAAGAACGTGCGAAGTTCCGAATTTACATCGGTAAAGCTTTTGAACGATGGCGAGAACTCCGGCGGCAGAAGGGCTTCCAGTCCGACATTCAGGTTGCTCTGTTTTTGCTGGACAGGTGGGTAACGTTAAATTATTTTTTTTTTCTGCTAAATTGACGCTTATGTTCGCCAAACCCACACAATTCACGTTCACAATTATTTCAGGAAGCACGGAAGGGAGGGGGAGGAGATGAGATGCGGAGGAGGGAGGGTTCTAGCTAGCCTCCGATTTGTTTGAAAATATTCCGAATGTCAACACCCAGGATCGCTTACAGAACCTTTAATTTAGGGTGAAGACTGAAATTAGCTCTTAGTTATTATCATTCATAATGTCTTAATATTAATTAAAAAAAACAAAAGGAGTGAAAACATGTATATTAAGGAGTGAAATAGCCAAAAAAACATCCTACTGTTTACAATGTTTTTTTTTTTTTTTTTTTAAATAAGTGTTTAATTAAGAGTTATCCAACATCTTAAAGGTGCCCTGTGTAGTAATTGAGGTAAAAATATACAGAAAAAGAGCTACACACATCAAAAGAATGAGAAGAAATAAGTGCAATGATGTCATTAAAAAACTGAAAAGTTATACAGTGGGGAAAATAAGTATTTGACCCCTTGCTGATTTTGCAGGTTTGCCCACTTACAAAGAATGCAACGATCTATAATTTTAATCATATGTACATTCTAACAGTGAAAGACAGAATCCCAAAGAAAATTCCAGAAAATCACATCATATGAATTTGTTAAAATTGATAACCATCTGATGAGGAAAAACAAGTATTTGACCCCCTGGACAAACAGCATGTTTATATTTTGTAGAAAAGCCATTATTGGCCAGCACAGATGTCAAACGGTTTTTATAGTTGGTGACAAGGTTTGTGCACATTTCGGCAGGGATGTTGGCCCACTCCTCCCTGCAGACAGCCTCCAAATCTTTCAGGTTCCGAGGTTGTCGCCTGGCAACTCGAATTTCAAGCTCCCTCCAAAGATTTTCAATTGGATTCAGGTCTGGAGACTGGCTAGGCCACTCCAGAACCTTGATGTGCTTCTTCTTCAGCCACTCTTTTGTTGCTTTGGCGGTGTGCTTAGGGTCATTGTCGTGCTGAAACACCCATCCTCGACCCATCTTCAGCTCTCTCACTGAGGGAAGGAGAGGTTGGTCCAGAATTCCACGGATGCGATGGCCCCGTCTATCCTCCCTCGATACGATGGAGTTGTCCCCTCCCTTGGCTGAAAGCACCCAAAGCATGATGTTGCCACCACCATGCTTGACGGTGGGGATGGTGTTCTTTGGGTCGTACTCGTTGTTCTTTGTCCTCCAAAAACACGAAAAGTTCTCATTTTTTGGTCTCATCTGACCACATCACCTTCTTCCAGGCCTCTTCTGAGTTGTCCAGGTGGTGAATGGCGAACTTTATGCGGGCCTGTACATGTTTCTTCTTGAGCAGGGGGACCTTGCGTGCGCTGCAGGATTTCAGTCCATGACAGCGTAGTGTGTTACCAACCGTTTCTTTTGTAACTGTGGTCCCAGCTGCCTTCAGTTGATTCATCAATTCCCCCTTGTGGTTTTGGGATGATGGGAGTGGGAGTGTCGCAAGATGGCGCCAGTGTGTGTGGCATGCCGTCTGTCACTGTCGTTGCTGTGTGTGTTTTTGCTGCTTGTTTTGCTTTTTGCCCGGGATGTCGACTCTTTGCTGGTGTATGATCGCCAAACACTGCTGGATCTGCGATTTTCGGTTGAAAATGTAGTAAAATTGGATGATGGTGGTGGACGTGAAACATTGCCCCGCTCCTGGCGAGACTCCCGGCTCACCTTTGGCACGCCCCGACCCCACCTTCTCGGCGAGAGCGCCGACGAAAGCGCACCGCCGCCGGGGAAAACGTAGTGGCCGGCTGGTGAGGTTGAAGGCCCGCCTTGCATGGTGTTCGACTGAGCTCGGAGACGTGCCAAGCCTCTTTATTTCTCGACGCTCCCTGGACCCTGCCGGCGCCTGGCTGATACCTGTCGTCGGCCCGGAAGAGGTGTTCCAGCCCCGCGGCCCCTGCTCTCCTCATCCCCGCTGGCGCGGAGTCAATCACAGCAACTTGCGGTCTCTGTGTCGGGTTCCACGAACATCTAGCGTCGCGGATCCGCCGGTTCCTGCCAGGTTTGGGCTGGTAAATGCTAGATCTCTAGCAAATAAGACTTTTGTCTTAAAAGAACTTTTCACGTCCCGAGGATTGGATTTTCTGTGTGTAACTGAGACACTGGCTGAGTGATGGTGAGTCCAGCGCTTTCACAGAATTTTTACACCATGATTGCTGCTACCTTAACTCCCCGCGAAAATCTGGCCGAGGAGGAGGAATAGCGACTGTATATAAGAGCCATTATAAATGTAAACAGATATTGCTGTCATCCGTTTTTAGCAGCTTTGAGATGAGTTTATTTGAGATTGGTCGCTCTCACACAGTGCTGTGTGTTGTGGTCTATCGGCCCCCCAAGTACAACAAGGACTTTTTAAATGATTTTGCTGATTTCCTGGCTGAAATCATGCCTAAATATGATCGTGTTCTTATTGTTGGGGATTTTAATGTTCATGTGTGTTGTCCTGACAAGCCAATGACAAAGGGTTTTCTAAACCTCATTGAGTCTTTTAATCTTGTGCAATCTGTGTCTGGACCCACACAAGAACATGGACATACACTTGATCTGGTGTTATCATATGGTTTGCCTGTTTTTAATCTAGAGATATATGACGCTGTGTTTTCTGACCATATGCCTGTGTTATTTGAGACTGCTCTTTCTTGTCATACACTTAAACCTCGCGCTGCTGCACGGCGCTGTCGCATGATTAACCCTTCCACTGCTGCTCAGTTCTCAGCTGCTTTTAGTCAGAACACCATCTTTCCTGAGTCTGTATTGCACACAGAAGAACTTAGCGCATTGTTTCACTCCACCTGCCAAACTGTTTTGGACAGTGTGGCTCCATTAAAATCCAGGCTGCCTAAAACTAAATCTGAGCCCTGGCTAAATGACATGACTCGTGCAGCCAGACGTGAGTGCCGTAGAGCTGAGCGCAAGTGGAAGAAGGATAGACTGCAGGTGTCTCTCCAAATGTTAAGGGATTGCTGGCGTCATTTCCAGGAAACTGTGAAAGATGCTAAAAGGAAACATTTCTCAGATATTATTTTGGCAAATTGTCATAAGCCTCGTGTCTTGTTTAACACCATTGATTCACTTTTAAATGCCCCGCAGAATGCTTGTATGGAGGCATCCACTGCTATGTGCGAAAATTTTCTATGCTTTTTTACTGATAAGGTCACTTCTATTAGGTCCCAAATTGCACCTGCAGCTTCAGACCCTTCAATCTCTGTCCCCTGCTCGGCTGTTTTTGATCATTTTGAGCCGGTGACTTTCTCTTTCATAGAGGAGGTTGTTGGTCACCTGAAGGCCACGGGTTCTCCTAATGATGCTGTCCCCCCTCGACTATTTAAGGAGGTTTTCCCCACTGTAGGACCATCTGTGGTTGCAGTTATAAATAGTAGTCTGACCTCGGGTGTGGTCCCTGAAATCCTAAAACATGCAGTAGTTCAACCTCTTATTAAAAAACCTGCGCTAGATCCGTCTGTTTTTACTAATTTCAGGCCTATTTCCAAATTGCCCTTCCTTTCGAAAATCCTGGAGAAAATTGTGTATAGTCAATTACTGGCATTTTTGAACGAACATGGTATACTAGAGGTTTTCCAGTCCGGTTTTAAAACCTTGCACAGCACTGAAACCGCTCTTTTAAGAGTTTTTAATGATATCTTTTTAGCGACTGACTCTGGCGACTGTGTTATCCTTGTGCTTTTAGATTTAACTGCTGCATTTGACACAGTGGATCATGAAATATTGATTTCACGTTTAAGGCAGCTGGTGGGCATTAGTGGCATAGCACTGGAGTGGTTTAGGTCATACTTAGCGGATCGAACTTTTTGTGTTAGTATAGGTGAATATGTTTCCTCCTCTGCTCCTCTCCTGTGTGGGGTCCCACAGGGCTCTGTCCTTGGTCCTCTACTTTTCTCTTTGTATTTGCTTCCACTTGGTTCCATACTTAGGAAGTATGGCATTTCATTCCACTGTTATGCAGATGACAGTCAGATTTATGTACCTCTTAAAAAGAAAAATGATAACTCTGTTGGACATCTACTCAATTGCCTCAAAGACATAAAAGCCTGGATGGCCCTGAACTTTTTAAATTTGAATGATGAAAAAACAGAGGTGATGGTTTTTGGAGGCACCACTGGGACCCCACCTATAGATCTGGGCTCTTTGGCTCCCTACATTAAACCTTGCATTTCAAACCTTGGTGTTAAAGTGGACCATGAGCTTAAGTTTGACTGTCAAATTAAAGCTGTTGTCAAATCAAGCTTCTTTCATTTGAGGCAGCTGGCCAAAATAAAGCCAATTTTGTCAAGACAACATTTTGAAACTGCAATCCACGCCTTTGTAACTACGCGGCTGGACTACTGTAATTCACTATATGTGGGGGTTAATGGGTCCTCCATCACCCGTCTCCAGATGATACAGAACGCAGCAGCACGTCTTTTAACGGGCACACGTAAACGGGAACACATTTCCCCGATTTTAGCTTCACTACACTGGCTGCCTATTCAATTTAGGATCCATTTTAAAATTCTGTTATTTGCTTTTAAATCATTAAATGGCCTTGCCCCGCCATACCTCTCTGAGCTTCTTCACTCATATAAACCCGTCCGCACTCTCAGGTCAGATGATCAGCTGCTCCTGACTGTGCCTAAAACTAAGCGTAAGCTCAGAGGGGACCGTGCCTTTGCTGTGTCTGCCCCGAAACTGTGGAATGATCTGCCTTTGCATGTTAAACAGGCCTCTTCTTTACCTGTTTTTAAAAAACTTCTTAAAACCCATCTTTTCTCTTTGGCTTTTGACACCTAGCAAGTTGTCGACTCCATGAATTTTTTTTTTTTTTTTTTTTATTAATGATGAATGTAGGGTTTTTAATTGTATGTATGTTTATGTTTTCTGTACAGCACTTTGGTCAACTTAGGTTGTTGTAAAGTGCTAAACAAATAAAGTTGGTATGGTATGGTATGATCCTCACCGTTCATGATCAGGCACACCCCATCGAGGCGAGATCTTGTGTGGAGTCCTCGAGACCGAGGGAGGTTGGCGGTGGTGTGGTGCTTCTTCCATTTCCTGAGATAACTGCACCGACAGTTGATCTTCTCTCCAAGTTGCTTTCCGATTCTTGTAGCCCATCCCAGCCTTGTGCAGATCAATAATCTTGTCCCTGATGTCGCAGAACAGCTCTTTGGTCTTGCCCATGGTGGTGATGTTGGATGCTGGTTGTTTGGGTGTTGACAGGTGTCTTTTATACAGGTAACGAGGTGAGGCAGGTGTATTTGATGTAGATAATTGGTTGGGATTGGGGCTGTGTCTTAAGAGAAAGACTAAAGGCGGGCGTACACGGTGCGATTTTGCTTTTTAACGAGCTCGCGACGAATTTTTTCAATCGGGATTAATCGCGTGGAAATCGGTTATGCTCGCATGTCGCGGCTTTGTATCGTGTGCGATGAAACTACGAGCCTAGCCGAGCATCTCCTAACCTCTCCAGAATCTTTAAGCATGTCGAAAAGTTTCGGGAGCTGTCGGCTCTGAATTCGTGGCGTGTGTGCGGTTGAATGAGCCGATATGTCGATGTATCTGAATTTGACCAATCAGGAGCTGAGGAAAACCACAGAAGAAGAAAGACGAAAATGGCAGCGCCACGGCGAATGTGGACTATTGAAAAGGAAGACAAACTTGCTGAACTCTGGCAGGAACAGCGAGAACTGTATGATGTGTCATGCAGTTTGTACCATGACAGGGTCGTCTGAGATGATATTTTACAGCGGATCGCCCAAGAGTTACAGTTAACAGGTGAGATGTAATACTTAAAAGCTAGCTACCCATTGTTAGCTATAGCTAGCTATAGTGTAACTACGTTTTTACTCACACACACACACACACACACACACACACACAAGGGTGACCAGACGTCCCTGTTTCTAGGTGCTGAAAACGAGCCAGCATGTAGCAAAGTAGTCACGGCTTGTCAATCTTTTACATGGATGCAGAAAACTATATATTTTTATATAGTTTATGAGAGAGAGAGAGAGAGAGAGAGAGAGAGAGAGAGAGCAGTTATATTTAACTTTATTACATACTATACAGTTTATTAAACACTGCCTTCAAAGGATTTAAAAATAATAATAATCTGGTCACCCTAAATAAATACAGAGCCTAAAGACAGGATAAGTTAACGTTGCTGTTTTGTTTTCTGGTATTGTTTATATAGTACACGATGTCCAAACAAGAATGGCCACTCTCAGGACACAGTTTGGAAAGTTAATCAAGGAAAAAGCAAGTGGTAGTGGCTTTAAACAGCCAACAGCAAGGCAGAAATGGATATTACAACACTTGCAGTTCCTGAAGCCCTTTCTTTTGCAAAGACCAAGTCAAAGTAGTTTGGAAGTAAGTAGATTTATTAGGGAGAGAGAAAAACATGGGAGGGATAAAGTAGCAAGGTGTATTTATATATATATATATATATATATATATATATATATATATATATATATATATATATATATATATATATATATATATATATATATATATAATATATATGTGTGTGTGCATATATATATATATATATATATATATATATATATATATATATATATATATATATATATATATATATGTGTGTGTGCGTGTGCGTGTATATGTGTGTATATATATATATATATACAGTGGGTAGCCAACCAGAATGCCTATTGCTGCTGTGACTTGACGCGGTAAAAATAAACTTGCCGCATTTCAAAGCCGTTTGCTGAAATGACCTGCCAGGTGGCGCAAAGGGGCATTTAGCAAAACAGCCGCAATTGCAGCATTTTTAAACGTTAGTGCGGGGCTATGTCAGTTAACAGTAAGGATGAAATACTACAACTATGGCAATTTCCAAATAACCAACAAACATGAAAAATTAAAACAAGAGCTATTTGCATTTTCTGTAGGCTACTGTTGTAGCCAATTTTGATGTGTGTGTTTTGTTAGTATTAGTCATATAGGGGTGACACTCTTCCACTTGCACACCAGGGGGCATAGGCAAGGCATCACAGTATTGCGGAGACTATATGAGGAAGTCACAGGTGAATGGCGTGAGGGAATTAGGACTTGGGGAAGCCACACAGTTTTTCAACCGTGCTTGCGTGCATGTGTTTTTGGCTTAATGGAGGTTATCATGTCCTGTCTTTAGCATGCTGTTTACTGTTTTGCATACGAGCTCAACTAACATCAGAACTGCAAGCAGTAATGTGTTTTAAGTAATGTTATCAATAAATTGAACTGTTAATCGCATGTCATGGCAGACCTGATTCATTGCACTCAAACGAGTTGGAGATGACTTCATATTCCCTCAAGTGGCTGTATTTTGTGGTACGATCGCCACTACATAAAAGTTGAAAAACTACGCTTTAATGGAAGTATCCGACGGGTGTTGTACAGCTCTCCAGCTGATTCCAATCAGCGAACGCTAACAGGAGAAATTGGACGCTGATAAAGGAAAGTCGGCTAAACAAACAACACGGCAGAATAACGGTAGGACTGTTTTGAATTGTTATAAGCTGTGTTGAAGAGAGGACTTCTCACAATCAGGATATAGGGAAATCCTGCTTCAATTCTAAAATAAAACTTTTGGCAGCTTGTCTAAATCATTATCAAAATGAGTAACGTGGATTTGAATGCACCTGTCAATCAAAGTGAAACGGAGAATGAACTTGGTAAAAGACAAGTTAAACTCACGGTTAAAGCTTTAGAAGAAAAAATATTATCACATCAAAAGGAAAGGAACCTTAGGATAAAGAAACTTTACAAACTAAGAAAGGAAGTTGAGCAACTGATGCTTTCAAAAGAAAAGGTGTCCGAGGTACAGATCATATATGATACTTTTCTAAAAATGGTTGTGGAAACAACAGAGTTGCATGAATCATTGAAACCATTGCTACCAAAGGAGGAAATGTCAAAACAAAATACTTGGTTTGAAACTCAAATGAACAGCAATACAGAAATAATTAGAAGGATTAAAGAGTGGTTGCTTGACAATAAGGAGCAATGCAATGATGATGATAATGGTAATGATGATGGTGACAATATTGTGCAAAACATGACTGTGATCACTGATGATATTGGTCCAAATGACAGTGTTTCTAACGTTGGTGGTAAAATGGGCAAAGCAGCTTCATGCTCCAGCCACAGGTCTTTGAGGTCATCAACCTCCTCTGCTTACCTCAAAGCAGAGGCTGAAAGGGCCGCTCTTCTTGCTATGGCAGCTACCTTAAAAGAAAAGCATGAACTGGAGGTACAGGAGGAACAAATTAGACAAAGGAAGGAGACGCTTGAATTGCAGAGTCAAATTGCTGCTCATACAGCAAAGGTTAAGGTGCTTAAGTACAGCGGTTCTGATGTGCAAAGCTCCAGTGCACGTTCTGATGGAATGAATTCATATCTGAAAGGGTCAAAATACAAGTCCTCTCTCAGATCCTCTGCTATGGAATTTGTTCCACAAAGTTCAAGCCATCAGTTCAATCATCCACCAAAAGGAGGCAGCAAAACCACTGTGTCAATGGAGACATCTCCCAAGGATTCAAGCCATCAGTTCAATCATCTATCAAAAGGAGGCAGCAAAGCCACGGTGTCAATGGAGACATGTCCCAAGGATTCAAGCTATCAGTTCAATCATCTACCAAAAGCCAGCAGCAAAGCCATGGTGTCAATGGGGGCACGACGTAAGGAAACCAGTTTACACCAAGATGGAACAAAAGAGCATGCTTTGCAGTACAAAACAAGCATGCCTCCAAAATCTCAGCAAACCAATCACACCACATATCACACCCAGGAAACGGCTATGCTTTCCACACAGGAGTCCATACAGCGAGATGGTTTAGTGCAAAACAATGTGGAACAAGAAAATCAAAATCTTCTCACTATTATGCAGAGGCAAAACGACATAACTGCCTTACTAGTGCAGCAGCAGTCTTCACTATCATTACCCCCAAGGGATATACCAACCTTTGATGGAGACCCTCTTGAGTATAGCACATTCATAAGAGCTTTTGAAAATGGAGTGGAGGGAAAGACTGCTAGCAGTATAGATTGTTTGTACTTTTTAGAGCAGTACACCAAAGGACAACCTAAGGAGCTGGTCAAGAGCTGTCAACACATGCCACCTGAAAGAGGGTATCAAAGAGCTAAGGCACTTCTTCAGAAACAGTTTGGAAATGAACAAAGTATAGCCACAGCTTATATGGAGAAAGCTCTGGGATGGTCACCAGTGAAAGCAGAAGATGTCAAGGGCTTGCGAGCCTTTGTTTTGTTTCTACGGGTTTGTTGTAATGCAATGGAGGACATTAGTTACATGACAGAGATGAATATGCCATCCAACATGCGTGCTATAGTCATGAAACTCCCGTATAAATTGAGGGAAAGGTGGAGAAACACTGCCTATGAGTTGCAGGAGAAGCACTGTCGTCAAGCCGGTTTCAGTGACATTGTCAGTTTTTTGGAGAGGCAAGTATCCATTGCCTCTGATCCACTCTTTGGAAACATTCAGGACACATCCATCTTGCCACCAAAATATAACGTTGGACATAAAGTCTCACAGGTTCGCTTCAAGGGAAGGGGAAGCAGTTTTGCTACTTCAGTGGAAGCTGTCAATACTGGAAACACACGTCAAGTGCAAAAAGAGAACAATGTAACTGATAAATCAACTAAGGTGTCGTGTCTGCTGTGTGAGGAGGGTCACAGATTGGAGTTGTGCCCCAGAATGGAGAAGAAGCTGCACAGAGAGAAAATTGACTTTTTAAAGGTGAAAGGTGTTTGTTTTGGGTGTTTGACTGTTGGACATATGAGCAAAGATTGTCATAGACGTCTGTCTTGCAAGTTGTGTAACCTTAAACATCCTACCTGCCTCCACATCCATTCAAAGGAAAAGGAAATTAAATCAGAGAACACACACCAAGAAATAAGTCATGCAGTTTCTCCTAAGACTTGTGGCCATATAGGGGCCGGGGCACAAGACTGTGTTTTGCCAATTGTGCCTGTACAAATCAAGGCTGTAAAAGGCAGTAAGATGCTAAAAACGTATGCATTTTTAGATCCCGGCAGTACAGCCACTTTCTGCTCTGAGCGACTCATGAAGGAACTAAAGGTGAGAGGAAAGAACGCCAAGATCCTGTTGAAAACCATGAGCCAAGAAAAGTTTGTCGACAGTTATGTTATCTCAGGACTGGAGGTATCTGCACTCAATAGTAACACTTTCTTTGAATTACCTGATGTATTTACACAATATGAGATGCCTGTGACTCATGATAACATTCCACGACAAGAAGAGTTAAGTGCCTGGCCACATTTACACTCAGTGGAAATTCCTGTCATCAATGCTGACGTGGAGCTGTTGATTGGAACTAACGTTTCAAGAGTAATGGAACCATGGGAAGTGGTAAACAGCAAGGATGGAGGACCCTATGCTGTCAGAACCCTATTGGGGTGGGTTATCAATGGACCACTGAGAGGAGACAACGAAACTGGGAGCAGCGATCCTATTATTACAGTCAACCGAATATCTATTGCTAACATAGAGGAATTGTTGGTGAAGCAATACAACCACGACTTTAATGAGAAAGCAACAGAGGAAAAGCCAGAAATGTCCAGAGAAGACCTCAAGTTTATGGAAATCATGAACCGTTCAGCTGAACTTCACAACGGTCATTACTGCATGAGATTACCTTTCAGGGAGGAAAATGTTACCATGCTTAACAACCGTCAGGTAGCTGAACAAAGAGCTCTCTGTTTGAAAAGGAAATTCAAGAAAAATGCTACCTTTAAAGAAGAATACACTCACTTTCTCAGTGATGTTATAAATAAAGGATATGCAGAAAAGGTGCCAGAAAATCAACTGATAGGAAAAGAAGGTAAAGTCTGGTACATCCCGCATCATGGCGTGTATCATCCAAAAAAGGGAACCTTGAGGGTAGTATTTGACTGCGGTGCAAGCTTCAAGGGGATGTCGCTCAATAGTCAGCTACTTCAGGGACCTGATTTGACGAATTCATTGCTTGGAGTTCTGACAAGGTTTCGTCAAGAAGTCTGTAGCAGTGATGGCTGATATCCAGGCGATGTATCATCAAGTTAAAGTGACAAAACAGGATGTCGATTTTCTCCGCTTCCTGTGGTGGCCAACTGGTGAACTAACACAGCATCTCACTGAATACAGAATGACTGTTCATCTATTCGGTGCAATATCATCGCCCAGCTGCGCTAGTTTCGCCCTAAGAAAAACTGCTGAGGACAACAGGGCAAAGTTTCCAGTAGATGTGACGGACACAATCAAGCACAATTTCTATGTGGATGACTGCTTGAAGTCCCTACCTTCAGAAGCAGAGGCCATGGCCCTGGTGAGACACCTGACAACTGTATGCCAGTTGGGGGGTTTTCAGCTGGTGAAATGGATTAGCAACAGCAGGTCAGTGTTGGAATCTATTGATGTGGAAAAAAGAGCTAAGGAAGTGAAACAATTGGATCTCGACAGAGACAATCTCCCTGTTGAGAGAACACTCGGTCTGCAATGGTGTGCAGAAACTGACACCTTCAGGTTCAAAATGGCAGTTCAGGAAAGACCACTGACAAGACGAGGTATCTTGTCTGTAATAAGCTCAGTGTACGATCCTATTGGATTTTTAGCTCCCTTTACCTTACCTGCCAAGTTGATGCTGCAAAATCTTTGTAGGTTGAGCTGTGGTTGGGATGATCACATTTCCCCAAATTACCAACTACAATGGGTGAAGTGGCTAGAAGATCTAAGAAAGCTTAGCACATTTAGTGTACCAAGATGCATCAAGCCCAAAGATTTTGGACAGCTCACTAATGCCCAATTACATCATTTCTCTGACGCCAGCGAGGATGGTTATGGTACAGTATCGTACCTGAGGCTGCAGAATGACAAGAAGAAGATTCATCTTGCCTTCATTCTAGGAAAAGCAAGAGTTGCTCCATTAAAGAAAGTGACAATCCCAAGGATGGAATTAACCGCTGCTGTGCTTGCAGTTCGAGTCTGATAGGATGTTGAAAACAGAACTGCAGCTAGAGTTGGAAAATTCAATCTTTTGGAGTGACAGTACAACTGTGCTAAAGTACATTAGGAATGAAACAAAGCGTTTTCATACCTTTGTGGCCAATAGGATCTCCACAATAAGAGAAGCTACTGCTGTCTCACAATGGAGGTACGTCAATACAAAGCAGAATCCTGCTGATGAGGCTTCACGTGGGGTGAAAATTGAGTACCTTCTCACAAACAGCAGATGGATCAATGGCCCAGATTTCCTTCTTAAGAATGAAGGGGAATGGCCTGTTAACATTGTAGATTCTGTTTCCATCAACAGTGATGACCCAGAGGTCAAAGGAGAGGCTACAGTAAATGCTGTGGTCATTAAAGACGTCCTAAAAATAACAAACACTGTCAATACAGATACACAGAATGCAACAAACCAGTTGATAACTTATTTCTCTTCATGGAAAAGGTTAAAGACCACAGTTGCTTGCTTTCTACAGGTGAGAAAGATGTTGCTGCTGTTGAGTCGGAAGAGAAAAGAAATACAAGCTTCTGTGTCCAGCAGTGGACTTGACATAAGTCAACTGAAGAGCAAAGTGGAAAAGGAGATGCAAAGATTCAGAACCACACTGACTGGTCAAACCATGTCCCCTGAAGATCTTGACAATGCTGAAAGTGCTATCATTCAACACTGTCAACTAGACAAGTTTACTGATGAAATAGCTGTTTTGAAAGGGGGAACAACTGGAGTGAAGAAAAGCAGCCATATTTATAAACTTGATCCAGTGTTCCAAAAGGGGCTCTTGAGAGTGGGTGGAAGGCTCAGTAAAGCAGCAATGCCTGAGGACATGAAACATCCAGTCATTTTGGCTAAAGACCAACATATCTCCACTCTTATTCTTCGCCACATTCATGAGCAGTTAGGACATTGTGGAAGAAATCACCTGCTTTCTAGACTTCGTCAGCGGTATTGGATTACCAGCGCAAATGCTGCTGCTAGAAAGATTCTTTCATCCTGCGTCATTTGTAGACGTTTTAGAGGAAAGCTGGGTGAACAAAAGATGGCCGATTTGCCGAAAGACAGACTTCAACCTGACCTCCCACCATTCACAAATGTGGGTGTTGATTACTTCGGGCCTTTCGAAGTGAAGAGAGGCCGCAGCTTCATAAAACGTTATGGTGTTATCTTCACCTGTATGGCCAGCAGGGCAGTGCATTTGGAAATGGCATATTCCTTAGATACCAGTTCTTGCATTAATGCACTGCGCAGATTTATATCCAGAAGGGGCCAGGTATCACACATCAGATCAGACAATGGGACTAACTTCGTAGGAACAGAACGTGAGCTGAGAGAGGCTCTGTCTGCTCTTAATCACCAAAAAGTTCAAAAGGCATTACTCCAGTCAGGAGTGAAATGGAGCTTCAACACTCCTGCTGCATCACATCATGGTGGAACATGGGAACAAATCATTCGCATGGTCCGACAGGTGCTGAACTCAGTCCTTCATCAGCAAAGTGTGGATGATGAGGGGTTACAAACTCTTCTATGTGAGGTGGAAGCCATATTAAATGACCGTCCCATCACCAAAGTATCAGATGATCCGAACGATCTGGAACCCTTGACCCAAATCATATCCTTCTGTTGAAAGGTAAACCTGCACTTCCACCTGGGCTTTTCGAGAAGAGTGACTTGTACACGAAACGACGGTGGAGGCAAGTTCAGTCTCTTATCGGATCTCTTCTGGCACAGATGGATCCGGGAGTACTTACCTCTGTTACAGGAACGACAACGGTGGTCCAAGGACAAGAGAAGCTTCATCATTGGAGACATAGTCATTGTAGCAGACTCTACTGCCCCTCGCGGATCCTGGCTGTTAGGGAAGGTACTGCAGACATTTCCTGACTCACAAGGACTTGTGCGGTCTGTTAAAGTCCAGACCAAATACAACATTCTGGAGAGACCAGTCACAAAGATTTGTCTTCTGCGGGAAGCTGAATAAAGACTGACGTATTGGACATATGCATGTATTGTATATATGGACATTATGAAATGAAAGCACACATGTGCATGATTGATGCTTTATTGGCTCCAATTGTTTGTATGGTGTTTAATTGTTATGTTATTATAGAGTAACAATTGGGGGCCGGTGTGTTGTAGCCAATTTTGATGTGTGTGTTTTGTTAGTATTAGTCATATAGGGGTGACACTCTTCCACTTGCACACCAGGGGGCATAGGCAAGGCATCACAGTATTGCGGAGACTATATGAGGAAGTCACAGGTGAATGGCGTGAGGGAATTAGGACTTGGGGAAGCCACACAGTTTTTCAACCGTGCTTGCGTGCATGTGTTTTTGGCTTAATGGAGGTTATCATGTCCTGTCTTTAGCATGCTGTTTACTGTTTTGCATACGAGCTCAACTAACATCAGAACTGCAAGCAGTAATGTGTTTTAAGTAATGTTATCAATAAATTGAACTGTTAATCGCATGTCATGGCAGACCTGATTCATTGCACTCAAACGAGTTGGAGATGACTTCATATTCCCTCAAGTGGCTGTATTTTGTGGTACGATCGCCACTAC